>OZ020514.1:58729311-58843929 GCA_963971425.1 Bryoerythrophyllum caledonicum | reverse complement strand
ATCGAGAATTTTTTTGTAGTGGAATTTATATCATGTGTTGAAGAATAAAACTTAAACTTTTGTCTCAAACATGTAAATCATAAGACTAAACAATAAATATCATGTTACTTTCTTGCATAATAAATGATTTGGGATGTAACAAAATCCCCAATATTAAAGCAACATTATTATTCTTGGTTGAATTATATGTAACTAATTGCGAGGGCCTTCCAAATGATAAGAGATGGCATTCTACCATACAAATTATCCATATTATATCTTAATATGGGTATACGTTTGCCATACAAATCATTTTCCATGCTAATTGAAGGTACTAACTCTCCCCAAAAAAATCATTAAGTAAGTATAAGTATTGTGTTAATAACATTTTAAGAAGATGTTTTTAAAACATTATAGTGTTTGACTACTTTCCTTGAACAATTCAAAAATATTGGATTGTTTATGATTTTTTGGTACGTAAATCAAATTTTGAGTACATGCTCATAGATTTATGGAAGATAGAAGTCAAATCATTTGAGCCAACCAAAGAAATTCACTAAATTACAATAGTGCCAAAATTGTAGTAATTTATTGTAACAGAGAACAAATTTGCCATATACAAACCCAATCTACCCACTTTATGCAATTTTTACTTTTATAGAATTCATGGATATTGCAAATTAGTAATTATGTGTAGATGACCCGTTGAGTAAACTTGATTGAAGTTGACATTGGCATTTCTACATGTCAGAAATGGAATTTTGGAAAGGAGAGTATGTCAAGTTCTCTCTATTAGGTAGGTGCTTGATCCAGAAATGTGCACGCCCGACCCTGCTCGAACGTGCCCGACCCCGCTCGAACGTGCCCGACCAGCCCCGTCATATACGTGCCCAGCCTTCTAGCGTACGCACGCAGCCGTCTCGCATACGCGCACCTCTTGGTCATATGCGCAGGCCATAGGTCACTGATTTACTGTAAATATTGAATTTCCAAGTTAGGGGCCCCACTTCCTATGCGCTTTGGCCTGCAACTGCTACGTGGCGGTTGTTTGCTTGCCACTTTTGGGAAGTATTTTACGGTGTCTATTGACACCTTTGTATTTCTCCACCTGGCGTATTTCTCCACCACGTCACGCCAATTTAAACCATGGATTCTGGACAGCCATCTACCACTAGCAATCCCCACGGAAAACGACAATGTGATAAACATCACTCACGCTCCAAGCAGAAGAAGCGCCTTCACGTGTTGATGGATGAAAAGATGAAGGCATTTTCTGGTTGGGAGGCAGTTCCAATCCCATGGACATTTGCACAATGTGCAAAATACATTGGATGGTGTCATTTCGGGCACCTCTGGCCATACTCGCGGTATTCTCTAATGCGACATACAAATAGGGCCAACTTGGGGTACTGCATCAATGAGTTCTTGAAGGAGCATTGTATCCAAGCGTACCAGTACATTTATGACGAGGCGAAAGTGCGCCGCAACTCGGTAAATATTTCAATTTTACGGATGGTTTACGCGAAGGTGGTACTTGGTGTACCGGTTGATTGGAGGACAATGGAAATCCAAACAAACTCCAAGATGGCGCCAGTCATTGTATTAATAATATCGTTTGTGCGGAAGTTTCCAGGAGAAGGTCTCGAGAGAACCATGGAAGTTGAACCTTTGGATCAAAAATTGAGTGGTCCGCGTCTTCATCTGATGACTCGGATACTGGATGTCATCAATCTGTACATAGGCAACAAGAATCGTCCTTCAAATCACGCTTGAACCTTAAACCATCGGTTTGACAACAAGAAAGAGATGCCACGAAGACGGATGAGGTACCTGAGGAAGGCGCGGATAATAAAAAAAATTCTACGGAGGGTGACTCGGTGAGTCGTGACGATTATCTTCGAGTTGTGAATCGACTAAAAGAAAGCTTGAAGATAATTGAGGATCTAGGAGAAGATCTCGATGAGAAGGAAAATGAAGGTGCGGAATGCCACGAAAAAATTCAAGACTTGAAGGAACAAGTTTGGGAGAAAGATTGTCTTCTTTCAATTTTTACTGGCTATAGTGGAGTTTAGAACTACAACAATGCTAGAAATGTACATAGAGCAATGTTGAAACATTTTGGTACAAGAGCTTTCGACAATTTTGTAACTGCCACTGAATATTGAGCGAAATTTTGTATATTTAATAAAACCTTGTAAATTGAGTGGCATCATGTATATTTAGCGGATTTTTATGAGATGTTTTACATATCAAAATGTTAAGTGTTGCAATGTTTCAATATATAGTCGAATTAGTGCAAACCTTGAAGTATTTTGGAAGAATCTAAAACGCCAGCCCGTCCCTTAGAGTGCGCGTCTGACTGCACAATGCGTGCGTTTGGCCCCAAATCTGCGTGCCCGGCCACACATTGAATGCGCCTGGCCCCTAAGCGTGCGAAACCGGCCACATAAAATACGCACACGCGCGCACATTGTGCGCGCCCGGCCCTAGAGCGTATGCGCACGCCCCCACATTGTGCGCGCTCGGCCCTAGTGCGTACGCGCCCGGCCCACAGCGTGCGTTTTCGGCTGGAAGCGTGCGCGCCCAGCCACATAGAGTACGTGCGCGGTCTCCCTTGTGCGCTCCCGGCCCCAGATGCTCCTGCTCCAGCTCTATATAAGAACCATATGGGATGTGCTTGACTCACCTTACATCCTTGGCTTCGTGTCCTGGAACTCCTTATTGGGCTCCTTGCATGAATCTACAAGTTTGTGAGTGACCTTTGGGTCCACATTTTCTATTAGCACACAATTTCCTATTACTTTTGGTGAATTCTCTTTGGCACAACATTGCGCGCCAATTTTATTGTGATGTCGTCTCAACAAAGGGCTCAAACAAAAGAGTGGGCCCATGGTACACATCTAACAAGAAGGATCAAGTGACATGTGTTTGGTGCAATTACACGTTTGCATACAAACGTGGGAGGTGCATGTCACACTATGGGTATCCACAATGGACGAAGACTTTGTGCACTAAGGCCCCAGTAGCTGTTAAGGCCCGTTTTAAAATATGCGGGAATATTATTCCTACTAGGATGACCGAGGCGGAGATCGTTGGCCTTCCTAGCGCACCAACAACATGTTCCAGTGAACCTTGTTCTAGCCAATCCATCCAACACGGTAGTTTCTTGGAAACTCGAAATGAGGAGAACACGCAGTCCACAAATCCTCTAGGCCAAGCAGCATCATCAACACCAAGATCTGTATGACAATGGAGCTTCTCAGAGGCTTACCAAATAGAAAAACGAAAAGAGTTGTACGAATTATGGGCACATTTCACTATAAGAAAACAGGGGTTTTTGAGATGTCGCCGCGTATTTTTGGATGTCCCACAGGACGTCAAAAAAGATTGAAGACCCGGCCCAGATTCTTTGTTTTTTTTGGACATCAAGCTGAACAGGTGAGGACGTAGCCAGATTCGTGTAGACATTCAAAAAAACGTCCTGACACTTGAGACGTCAAAAAGGACAGCAGGATTTTTTAAAGGACATCTCGGAGAACGTGCCCCTGCCACGTCAACGTAGGGGACTGTTCCCGCTAGTCCTGACGGGCAGGGGGGCAGTCCTCACTGAACATAGTGCTGTCCACCTGAGAAAAACTGAGAATGGAAATACACCCCTTCACACTAGGAGTTGGGTACCAATTTAATTTTTTTTTATATATCATTAAATGTGAAAAATCCACCATTAAGCCATAAAAAAGGGATTGGTAGGGGAAACCCATAAAACCTTATAATGTGAGATTTGAAGAACACAAAATCATTACATTATGTGTGCACTACTTCATGAGGAGAGACTTAAATAAAGAAATGAATGCATTGTTTCCACATGTAAAAAATGGAAAAAAAAAACTTTCGTTTTTAAAAAAAAAAAAAATTGGTGGAGGAAACATATAGAATCTTATGATGTGACATTTGAATGAAAGAACAAAAAAAATATTTAGTGTGCACTCCTTCATTGGGAGTGCACTAAATTAAAAAACAAATGGAGTCTTTCAATATGCCAATAATTCCCAAACAAATGCTTTTATTAAATAAAAAAATGGTTTGAGGGGGGAAATTTATAAAATTGTATAATGAGAGGTTGGAATTAGGAAAAAATAGAACCTTCAATGTGCACTCCTCCATGGGGAGTGCACAAAATAAGAAAACAAATGGAGTGTTTCCATATGGTAATAATTCTTAGGAAAATACATTTATTGAATTAAAAAAGGGATTGAGGGGGGAAACCTATACAATTGAATATTGTGAGGGTGGAATTGAAAATAAAACGAAACCCTCAATCCCGACTCCTCCATGGATAGTGCACAAATTAAAAAAACAAAAGGAGTGTTTCTAATGTCAATAATTCCCAAAAAAATGTTTTTATTAAGAAAAAAAAGAGATTCACCGGGGAAACCTATAAAATTGTATAATGTGAGTTTTGAATGAAAAAAATAATGGAACCTTCAATGTGCACTCCTCCATGGTTAGTGCACAAAAAAAATTGGAGTGTTTCCATATGCTAATAATTCTAAAACAAATACTGTAATTAAATTGAAAAATGAATTGAGGGGGGAAACCTATAGAGCTGTATGATGTGAGGTTTAGGGTCAAAAAAAAATGAGGGAATTGGAATGAAATCAATTAAAATGTGGGAGTTGGAATGAAATAAAAAAGAATGTGGGAGTTAGAATGAAAAAAAAATGTGGGAGTTGGAATTAAAAAAAAATGTGGGAGTTGGAATGAAATTAAACAAAATGTGGGAGTTAGAATGAAAAAATAAAAACTGTGTGAGATGGAATGAAATAAAAGAAAATGTAGGAGTTGGAATGACCAAAAAAATGTGGGAGTTGGAATGAAATTAAGAAAAATGTGGATGCAACCTCCAATGTGCACTCCTCCATGGGGAGTGCACAAAATTAAAAAAATAAATTGAGTGTTTCCATATGCCAATAATTCTCAAACAAGTGCTTTATTAGATTAAAAAAAGAATTGAAGGGGGAAACCTATAAATGTGTATAATGTGAGTTTTGAATGGGAAAAAAAATGTTAAACCTTCAAGGGGAGAGGGTTAAAATGGAACCCAACAAAATTCTTCATAAAAACGGAAAAAGAATTGAGACATAAAGGTACAAAAACCTTATAGTGTTGTATTTCAAGAACGTCAGATAGAAAGGACACTTGAATGGTGAGAGTTCTTAAGTTTGAAGACAACTGTATCTACGAACAGTAATATTGCATTCAACTGTACGTCCCAAGAGACGTACAAACGGACGATTGATACACATAGATGAAGACGTCCATGTTGACGTCCATATAGTTGTACCAGACTTTGCGACTAAGAACCTCTAACACGACATCTAGTCCAGCGGGACTCTTATTCCTCCTGCGCTGGCTCTTCTTGTGGCCTCCCCTCCAGTACGGCAACAACGTACACCCCTCCCTCCCTTGTTGCTTCTCGCAGAGGTTCCTCTTCCCGGACTTCTGGCTGCAAACCCGTGAAGTGCACGTCGTCTCCCATGTCCAATAGTATACCACCACTTCCGCCTTGCGGCAAAGACCCCCTTCTTCCTCTGACATCCACGCGGCACACAATCTTCCATCCTAGTGTATTTGGGTCGTCTAGAAAGAAAACCTGCTGACAATGCATTGGGAACGCGAACGAATTACTGTGGACTCTTTCATCCATGTGATTGAAGTTTGCCACCAAGAATCCATACTCATCTCTCTTCATATTAGGAGACTGAGCATCCGTTGTTGGACGACCCCAGTCACAAACAAGAACGGTAGTGCAATGGTTTCGATAATCCAGCTCCAGAATCTCGTCAATGTAGCCCACATACTCATCCACCCGCTCAAGAAGCCGTCCATTGCATAGTCCCCATCGCAGTTGTTGGCTGAATGTTCCAAGTACACAAGAGTCACACGTGACTAACCCACTTTCAACACTGCGGACCCGGAAGTGTTGTCCAAATGCATGCATCCGCTTGTGTGTCACAGCAAACCGCTCAGGGGGCTGCGTGTACTGCTAGACGTCTTGGGCAACGTCTTTGCCTGCATCTTGCAATGCCTCCACTTTTTGAGTCACCCACGCCCGGAATGGTGGCAACTCGGACATCTCCGGGGGATAACGCAAGGGAGCACGCCGATGTCGACGACGATGACGACGGCGATATGCCTCCCGATCCTGCCACCTGTGACCTCTAGCCAAAGCATACTCCTTGCAATACAGTAATGGAGTAAGTGCAACATTACCAAAAATGATAGTTGCACAATAAAAGCAAAAATCCAATGCCTGCGCAGATGACGCCCTCGATTGATGAAGACACCCCCAAGCTCGGAGGATGTCTTTCTAGACGTAGATGTAGATGTCTTATGATACGCCCAAAGCTGGAAGAATGTCTTCCTAGACGTAAATTGCGATGTCTCCTGAAACGGAGGACGAAACGATGCACGGGACTTGATTAAGGGTCTGTAACTGAATTCTGAAGCTCGAATGACGGCCTCAACAATTTTTGAGTGTAGTTCAAGATGCCACTTATTCTCGCCATTCCTCTAAGCACTCCGCGTTGTCCAAAACAAACGCATGCGCGTGAGATCTGAAGTCATCAGACATTCTGCGTTTCTGTTGATAGTTTGAACGAAGAATTTCGTCGTTCATTGTTGCATCCTTGTTTGGGTCCCAGATCCGATGAGTTGTGCCTCGGTATTGCCGCATGTACTCCGTACACATACCAAGTGTCTCGTCCATGCGATAACCTTCGGCAATGCTTCCTTCCGGGTGTGCAAAGGTTCGCACGAAATCCTTCAACGTCTTCATGTACCGTTCGATTGGGTACATCCAACGGCAATGAACTAGACCGCACTTGAAAAGCTGTTCCACAAGATGAACGGGCAAATGACTCATGATGTTCATAAACGTGGGTGGGAACGCCTTCTCAAAGATTGCGATAGCCAACACCACATCCCGCAAGACGTCCTCTTTCTCTACTTGCCGTACTTCCTTCGCACACACTCGTTGGAATATGCGACTGATTTTCATGATCCCTGATCGGGGATGACTTCCTCATTGAGGACATTCCAAACGGCTATAGGCAGTATCTGGGAAAATATAGCCACGGTAAGGCATTGCAGAATGAAGACACAGTGAACGTACTATGTCCAAAAGCACATGCAAATGCACGCACAGTGGACACGTCCTCGACCTCCAGGACGTCGTTCTGGTCGATTGGGAGTACGTTTGCATTGACACCCAGAAGCATCATTGGTGACATGACAAAGTTCAATTGGACGTCTACTGTCACACTAACAACGAAAAAATGTTGTGGGTATACAGAAAGACTTGTTCTGCATAGACATTAGGATTTGGGAGTTCACAAACCTGCTGCATGAGGACATGATAATCATGTGTCTTCATGTACTGCAATTTGCCATCCGCTAAGCGTCTGTGAATGCTACCCACATAGTTTGTCGGCGTTCGTATGTTTGACATGATAGAAACCACTTCCCTCTTCTCTGCGGCCGTCAAAACATAGGGTGGATGGGGCATGTAGAATTCGTCTTAGTGGCGACGAGGATCTTGCAACCAAATCTCTTCACGAATGCCCAAATCCTCAGCGTCCACTCGGCTTCCCGGACTGTCGTTCATATCCATCAGCATCTTTAGGACATTCTTGCAATTTTCTTCTCACAATGCATTGCATTGAGCACGTGCCGCTCCAACAAATCCTACAATCAACAACCGACAAAAAATTAGATAAGTTTACAAACTCAAATACTACCTCGCATGTTCTTCAGAAACACAGACATGCAGACAGTACTGAGGACGTCTCCTTCGCTCAGTGTCTGTCTATGTGAATGTGTCAACATATGTCCATCCAGATGTCTTCTAAAATGTCTTCAGTAACGCACAGTTAGTCAAAAACTGAACTCACCTCCCAATACGGTAATTCGTAGAACTTGGACAACCGTTTCATTCCTGTCATGTGCATTGGGTCATTTGGCCCACCCTCCCTTCCACCAAGATCCAGATAGGATTGACACCACGCTGCATATCGTACGATATCCTTGCCGGACATAACGGGAGGTTCCAATCGATGCTTCAACTGGCCGTTGAAGCGTCAATTGCGTCAGCATGAATGGTGGTGAGGAAGGTATCTCCGTATACCACCGTATACTATTTTAGAGCCCCGCACCCTTCGATTGGACAACACATTCCTGGTCTTTGCCATGCGCGCATCAGTGTCAGGTCCACACGAAGGACAACCCTTGTATCTTTGCAAGTGAGTCTCGAAATCAGAGCGTATGCAGGAAAATCTGAGATGGTCCACATGAGTACAGTGCGGCAATTGAAATTGCAACTTCCATGGGGTCTGGAACCATCTACAACGGGGACACCGTCCCACAGTTGACAGAGCTCTCTCAGTAGTGGACTCAGGAAGACGTCAATGTTGCTTGACGTCGGTGACTTCTTCTCGGAGATCAAAATGCTCAAAGACATGAAAAACTTCTTTGTCACAAACCACGGCTCCAAGTTGTAAATCAAAATCAGCATGGGCCAAGTTGACAAGTTTGTGTTGCTGAGTTTGAAGGGATTGACACCGTCCAGAGCTAGTGCGAGTCGCATGTTGTGGACCTCGGTCCTGAAGGTGCCGAAAGCGATGTCCGTGTCGACATGCTTCCACGCAGGACTGTCAACGTTAGAACGCATGATGCCGTCGTTACTGACATGCTTGGTATGGCTTGTCAGCATGCGTGCTACCTCAGACGACCTCCACAGCCGTTGCAGTCTTGGAATCAGAGGAAAGTGACGGATGACCTTGGCAGGAATAACTTGAGACCCCTCCATCCAACGTCCCTTCCTGCATGTTGGACAATTCTGAAGATTTTTGTGGTCATCCGCAAAGAGAACACAACCTTCAGGACAAGCGTGGATGTTGTTGTATCGTAATCCAAGTCGTCTTATGCTTCTTTGCGCCTCATAGTGCGTGCCAGGTAACTTGTTTCCCCTTGGCAGCAAGTCGTTATGGAGGAAGCGAAAAAGCTCATCCATGAACTTGTTTCTCTCCCGGAATACCGAACACATGTTCATCAGAATTATAGTGGACGACACTATACTCATCCTAGCGCCGTTGAAGACAGGAGTAGTGGCCTCCGTGAATAATTCCTCCAAATTTTGAACTGTGTTCGGAGCGTCCTCTTGGACGTCCCCTTCGATGTCAAAGAAAGTCTCTCCAACTGCATCAGCCTCCGCGTGCAGCGCGTCTCCTCGGTCAAAGGCCTCAAAAATCTGTCGCTGGACGTCGTGAAATTCATCGAGTGCTGCTGGCGTGTCGACATCTGCTGCGTCTTCTCTATTGTGTTCGAGAACGTCTTCCATAGTGTCTTGAGGGATGTCACGAAATACGTCAACGGCGGCCTGCTCGTGAATGAGGTCATCGTCAAAAGCCTCATCCTCAATCCACAATCCCTGTGGTGGGTATCCTTGGGGGGGTCACCTCCTACTTGCGATTGCTTCAGGAATGGATCACGGCCAACGTTAGCATGGTGCTCTCGAATGACTTTGATTGACTTGCGACGACTGCCTTTGCAATTCCGACAAAGACACCTAAAGGAAAGCACTCCATGTTGAATAGCGACACGCAGTTCTGTTTGCAAGATCAAGTCACCGAAGGGAATGTGTCAAAGAGTACGACCATCCCAAAGTCTTTGAATAGTAGCGGGGTTGTCTCCATGCTCTCGTGCATTGCACGACGCCATGTAAGTAACTCGGACTCTGCATCCGCAGTTCTCCTAGAAGGTGTGCAATGTTCTTGTCAAACTTCCTGAGAAGGCACATGCAGGTATTTCAATACTAAAATGACTCGCATCGGGGGGCTGAAACAAGTTGTTCTGTGAAGTCACATGTCTCCTACCACTCCGTTCCTCCATTCTATCTACAGAGCCAACAACCTTCTTCTATTAGTATAAAGCAATGCAATGGAAGCACCTTACTAGTATTAAGATCAACTTTTTCTACTTCAGTTTCATGTGTTTTCAATATCAATGTATGTAGTCTATGGTATTATTTACGTCGACCGGGAAGTCACTCAAATTGAACATTGAAAGATCATACCTATTGCCACCAGAGAGAGAAAAAACGACTTTGACCTCTCCTTTGTACTCTCGAGCAGTACTGTTGTTTGGCTGTTTGGATAGTATTGTGTGGACTTAAATGTCAAACAACTACTTTGTAAGATATTATAACATAGTCGACGGCTTAATACATACCATCAGAACAATGTATACTCCATTCCACTAACACATAGACAAACATGGACAATCCCATTGCATCCGTGATATTACACTTTCATGCAAATCAATGTAGATCAACAAAAATCAAAGTCACACATACCAATCTCAAACGTGGTCCAAACGTAGCCGATCGAATGGAGAAGACGAGCGCCTATACTTGCTTCTGTTTTGTGTTTCACTAAGCAGTTCTTATCCTCATGACCAGTGCATGCTAAAAGTATGTTTGGTTTGCAATACTAGTTCATTAACATAAGAGTGCAGCAAACACATGCTGGGCATCCATACCAACACACCCTTAGACAGCCTCCAATAGTACAGTTCACCCTACAAAATGCACCGTCAACATAATATGGTTACCTAGCGGCTGAAATAACTATGATCATGAGAAGTAATTGGTGCTACAGAGCACTGCTTAATCGAAGTGGCGGCAAAATAAGGAGCTGACAGACGAACATGCGGGGCTTGAATAGATGACACGACTCTAACGTTCAGTAACTCTAACATTAGAAACTGTGACAATCACTGCCAAGTGGACACGAAGATAACGTTGGCTGCAACCTCAAAGACTTCCTGTTATAGCATAGAGATGGTTCATCCTTGTCCATTAGAGATTGTCGTTTTTCCTAAACCTTTAAATATATAAACACTTCCATTGGCTTCCATTGGCAATAATCTCCAATTTGCCTAGCCTAGGGACAGTCCAATGTGAGGAGCTGAAGGGTGAACAACTCTTCACACGTCTCGAACGCCACACTCTTGCATCAACATTGCTTCTCACTCTTCACTGTGCAAGGACTAGTTCTATTTTTGGGGGGAGGGGGTATTTTTGATTTTGGATAGATTCTTAAATTTAAACAAAAAAATCTTTCTTAAGGAAACTTTTATACTAGATTGTCCATGGTAAGAGCTGTTAAGAGGTATTTTTATAATATTTTTTGGATTTGTGCTTTGAAACTAAATACCACTGAAAGTAAAAAAGAAAGACTTTGGACATCTAAAAGCGTTTGCTAGAAGTTTCTATTGACATTGAGATTTTTCGTACATATAATCAATATCATATTCTTTGAAGATATCCATAAGAAGCTTGTCTTTTGTGTAAAAATACAGTTTAACCAAAGTCAAACATTTTTACCCATTTTTAGGCAAGGTACAAAAAAATTTCTTCTTTTCTTCATAAAACTCTTGGATCTTTATTTTTTCACTTTTTATTTTTTCTACTATAAGATGTGGTGTAAAATTTTTTGTTAACCATTTGGATTAACATTCTAAAACATATTTAGATCACAAAAAATAAAACATAAATCGGCCTTTTTTTACCTCCCTCCCTTATACAATTTTATTGAATATGCTACAACCATTTTTTATCTCTAAAAATTGGTGTACAAGGAACTTATATCATGCTGTACAAAATGGAAATGCATTTAGACCTATTGTAGTGCAAAAATTTAACATCTAGTGAAGGGTCATAACAAGCTACAGTGGTATAAAAACTGAGTCATAGACAATTTTTCAAGGAATCGTGACCATTCTTTTGCGTAAGAAATAGAGTGTAGATTTTATTTTAGATTTGGAATGTTATTCTAGACGTCTATATCATTCCATTTGCCCAAAATTTTTGTAAGGTTGCTCCACGATTTGAACAATGGAGGTATATTTATATACCACTATAATCTAGTCACAATTTCAAAATTTATATAAAAAATACCTCTTTTGAATGATTTAGCCTACTTAAATCTATGAAAATTTGAATAAACATTGATAGAATAATGTTAATACACATTCTAATTAAAAAATTTAGATCGGCAACTCCAATTCACTTGTAATGAAGGAAAATGGGTTGTTTTGTAAAATACCCAAAAATGGGGAAAATAGTGGTTTTTGCCAAAAGCAATTTTGCATTTATATAAACCATACAAAAAACTAGGTGGATTGTTAGGGTTTTCATAAAACAACCATTTTTTTCTTTGAAATTCATTAAAACCCAAATTTTCATGCCATGGCCCATTATATGTATTGAAGATACTATGTAGTATAATATATGCTATTTAAAGTATGGTGGTATACATTGCAGAATTTGACATAGGCTAATGAAAGGTTTCCATATGTCAAATTAGATCAAAATCCAAGAAATCCAAGAGATTTTGGATTCACCTAACATTCCCACTTCCATGATTTTCTCAAATTCTTTGAATGGATGGTTGTGGTTCATAAAAGATTTTACAAAGGGCGTTTCTTACAACATACTTGACATACTTGTGCATACATACACAAGTGGGGTGATCCTAGTGTGCTTTTACCTTGAAGTCAAAGTCTGCTTAGTGCTCATCCACTAAACATAGGGTAAAAAAAGAATTATATTTTATATTTCAAACACTATAATATTTTAATCAGTGCTATCAAAGTCAATGAATTTTATTGGCTAGGTTACTCAATAACCCTTTATTGAGATCCTAAGATTTAAAATAAAAACACAATTTTTTTTCAAGATTTCTTACTTATTTTACTAGAATTAGCAGTTTTGAAGTGTGTTTGATGTAAAATTGACAAGGAAATTTTGGGGTTAAGACAATATTTTATCTATATTAAAGACATAATTATTAAAACTCATTCTATATTCATCATGTCCATGAATTACAGCTAGATCTAACGCAAGTGGATGGAAGTAGTAAGAAATTATTAGAGGATAAAGTTAGCTAAGATTTTAGTAGAGGTTTGATAAGTTCCGCTTGATTTTACTTGCCACCTAAAAACCCTAAGGCCGCCAAATTCACAAATTTACAAAGGATAAAATCCATAAATTTACAAACCCATACACCCTAAAATCCATACATCTATAAATTTTTAAAACCCACAAATTTACAAATTCACCGGCCCACAAATTCACAAATTCACAAATTCACAAATCCACAATTCCACAATTTCATAAATCCATAAAACCTACAAACCCACGAATCGACAAACCCCTAAACCCTAAAACCTACAAATTTACAAACCTACAAACCCTAAAACCCACAAGTTTACGAATCCGCCAATTCTTAAACCCACAAATTTACAAGCCTACGAAATCCATAAACCAACAAATTCAGAAATTCACAAACCCACAAGACCTACAAACCCACAAACTTATAAATCCACAAACTTACAAACTATTAAATCGACAAAGTCATAAACCTACAAATTCATAAACCTATAAACCCTAAAACCCTAAAACCCTAAAATTCATAAACCCTAAAACCCACAAAATCTACAACTTCACAAACCCTCAAACCCACAAATTCTAAAATCTATAAATTCACAAATCTACGGTTTTCAAACCCACAAACCCACAAATTTATAAATCACAAAAATCAAATAATGTTATAAAAATATGAATAAAAAACTACAATTTCGTTCGTTTTTAGCACTCATTTATAGTAACGTCTACTACATTTATGTGTTCAACATTGAAAATTAGAAATTGCACCATGAAAAATTGATACACCACATCCATGCTAAAACATGCAAAATCAAACATCATATGCACGTAGCAAACAATGAACATGAACAAATAGGAGAGAAGTTATGAAAGAGCCACTTGTTTACTTCCATTGCAATGATTTTGATTAGTACAACATAATATTGCACATATATTATATACACACCAAGTCCACTCTACTCTACATGCCTAAGCGCGCGTACGTTAGAACAGACTCATCCACTAGGAAATAGAGTAATGTGACAATAAAACATGACAATAAGAATGAAAGCTTTTCTTTTTGAGTCCAACTAATGAAATGAGGCTTCCAAAGTGCAGTTTTAAGTTCAATTTGTAAATGTGAAAAATTCTGAACATGCCTTATTCATTGCAATTCAAACCTTGGGCCTGGAAACCAGGAATTTCATGATTCTAATTGGCATGGGAGATTCTATTACACCACAATCACAAAATCACAAATCTTCACAAAAAAGTTGGAATTTTTGCAACATATCCAAGAAATGTGATCTCATTTTAAAGATATGAAAACAGAAGATTATCTTATATCTGACTTTATAATTAGAGAACACCACGAATGAAAATTGGGATCTACGTCATGACCGCCAAGGTATCGACCATCGTATCATTGGAGAATCTACCAATTATCACAGGGGCGCCGACCTGATTTCGTTGGGCATCGACCAGGTATCACTGGACATCATCATGGGCATCACGAAACATCAATCAGGGTATGACCAAGTATTGCAAGGGCGTTGCGCAAAGGGGGGTGGGGTTGGGCTGGGCTGGAGCGTTGAGAAAGGATGTTCTTTCGCAAAGAGGTTGAGCGGTTGCACGGAATAATTATAATTGTTGATGGAAAGTATCGTTGTGATAGATTCTAGATTGTGTGCAAACCGGTTAGTTTTTGAAAAGATAGAAATCATTCTTAATGTTTTAAGATAATTTCCATTCAGTTTTTTAATTGTCATAGCCCAAGTTAAGTAACGGGTACTTTAATGAACATTATGACCAAAATCAATTTCAATCCGTACCTTTTAAAGACACAAAATATTGATCACACCATCTTACTTAAGTTTACAAGAAGATCTTTACACTACATTTTCAATAAGTTATCTTGGCAATTGGTAATCACAAAGTAGAGATTCCTCTAAAATGACTTTTGCCTTTAGGGTTTAACCCTCGAATGCCGGAGCAACCAAAGCCTAGCTTCGGCTCTAAATATGAATTTGAGCCATTGAATTGATATGTTCTTAACTTCATTGAAACCAATAAAATGACGTTTATAAAGTAAAGTTTCCATTCTCGTTTGAAACTTTTGACAACAAGTAAACGTGAATAAGTTATTGCGATTTGAAACCCTAAACCAATAACCAATTTTATATTTTTAGTCAGACGAGGTTGTTTGTTTACACCACTATTGTTGGCACTATGATGTGCACCTCTGCTGAAATTTTCAAAAATCTAAATCACAATTTGTATTTGATATGAATATTCTTCACTTTTTCTTCTAAAATTCAAATTAGTTTCAAAATTTCAAGAAAAAACATGTGATGTTATAGACATTATCCGAACGTGTGATTTCATCTTTGAAAAATCAAATAACAAATTTCCACCTATTTTTTATAAGAAATGAGTGTTGACAACAGAACGATATTTTGGGTTCATTCTACAGTTATAGGCCCCGGCCCCAACGTTGTAGGACTAATTGAGGAGACGACAATGCAATTCTACCAATTGCAACGCATAAATGTTGACACGCCGTACAATCTAGCTTCAACGTCATGAACAGATATTACAGAGTAATCTTAGTTTAGAGCCTCCACGTGCAACTACTGAAGCTTCGTTGATCATTCGACACAAGTTGCAGACTCACTAAATACAGCAAGGATGGCGAGAAACTCTGAGCGACTTGAGCTATCCTACAGACCATTGTCATCATTAAGACCAGCACTCCCTGCATGAGCAAGTTCTATCCTAGATCGCATCACTATTAAAGATGCACACCCATTGAAGACAACCCGGATGTGGACCAGAATCTAACACGAGGATACTTTTTATCAGCAATCATAATTTCGTGCATCCGCTCAACCTCTTTGCGAAAGAACATCTTCTCCCAACGCTCCAGCCCAACCCCTCCTCCTCGTGCAACTCTCCTTGTGATACTTGGTGATACCCTGATTGATGTTTCGTGATGCCCATGATGATGTCCACTAATACCTGGTCGATGCCCAACGAAATCAGGTCGACGCCCTAGTGATACCTGGTGGATTCCTCAATGATATGATAGCCGATACCTTGGCAATCATGACATGGATCTCAATTTTCAATCATGGTGTTCTCTAATTATAAAATCAGATATAAGATAATCTTCTTTTTTCATGTCTTCAAAATGAGATCACATGACTTGACTCTTGGATATGTTGCAAAAATCCCAAATTTTTTGTGAAGATTTGAGATTTTGTGATTGTGGTGTAATTGAATCTCCCATGCCACTTGGAATCATGAAATTCGTGGTTTACAGGCCGAAGGTTTGAATTGCAATGAATATTGCATGTTTTGAATTTTTCATATTTACGAATTGAAGTGGAAACAATGTCCGCCTGAAAGTTGGCAAACATACCATGTATGTTGAACCCCTAAAGGACCAAACGTTCCCGGGGTCATTTTGGATTTTGGACATGTACCTACAATTAAAAAAAATCCTTTTTAATTGAAACTTTTGCCCAAGATAGCCTCTGGTAAGAGCTTTGTGGAGGTATTTTTTATTTTATTATTTAAATTTGTGGTTTGAAAGTTAGTACCACTCAAAGTATGAAAGGAAACTTCGGACAACTCCAAAAATTTTGCTAGAAGTTTCTATTGACACTGAAAATTTTTATACATATACAAAATATTACCTTCTTTGAAAATATCAAAAAAATTCTTCTCTTTACTGTAAAAAATTTCTTTTATCCCAAGTCAAACATTTGCAAAAAAGGCAAAAAAAATTAAAATTTCCCCATAAGACTTAGAGATCTTTATGTCTTTCAAAAAAAAATTCCGCACTACAAGATGTGGTGTAAACTTTTTTATTGACCATTTAGATTAACGTTCTAAAACTTTTAATGCTCACAAGAAAAAAAATGCATGAAGTGGCAATTTTTGAACCTCCATTTCTTGCACAACTTTTTTGAATATGCTACACCCACCATTGGATCCCAAATTTTGCACACGGTTAGCTATCAATATATTGGTCATTTTCGTAAAGCATTTGGACGCACTTTAGAGTAGAACTTAGAAGATATGGTAAGTCAAACTGGGCTGAAGTTATTGGATAAGGGGCAATAAAAACTTCGTCTTCGACTTCAAACGCTATAATCTTTATATCCGTACAGTGGATTGACACCAATTCTTAGTGCATGTTTTTATGGCACTCTTGATTAGGATCTTACGATTAGTTGTCAAATATAGTACTAAAGAATGTGATTTGTATGGTGGTTTTTGGCAATGGCAGTTTTGGAGTGTTTTTTAGAGGAAAATGGCTTGGTCCTTTAGGGGTTAACCCCAAAGGACCTATTGTCCTTTTGGGAGATTTTTCAATTTTGGACTGCTTCCTAACTCTATCTAAAATCTAGCTCCGGGCGAGGGGAGGTCATCAGCGTCAACGCGCGGAGAGTTCAGAGAGTTCGCAGGGGAGCTCGCGGAGGTTAGCGCGCGGCGTTTGTCATCCTCATTCATCCTTCAAGGTTTGGTTGCTTTCTGTTGTCGAGCCTCCTACGGGTTTTACGTTGAAGAAACTTCGTCTGCTCCGATTGGTAAGACCTTAATTTATTCATTGAAGTTATTCGTTGGAGTTACCTTGCCAGATTTGAAGAAGGAGCTTCCTCTGCGTGGGGCATTTTGGGAGATGCAGGATAGGGTGGGGTATTTGAATGTAATCCAGCACGTCAATCGTCTTTGAATCATATTTCCTCATGTGCGTTTAAAGTTTGTATGCCGTCAAACTCTTGAATGAGATTTTGCACAGTTTGAATTCATGATCCCAATGTGTGGTTTGTGGGTTAGGATTTAATGTGCTGGTGGGGTTTTGTGATTTCTTTTTGTATAGTTTCCCCATGTTTGTTTGGGTCATTTCAAGTTTCTAACAAATTTTTGAACCCGAACTTCATGTAGGTTTGAAGTTGGAGTTCAATTGTGGTCTAATGTGGATTAGAGTTTAATATGGTGGCAAGAGTCTTGCGATAAATTTATGTTGACGTTTTTGTCTGTTTGGGTCATGTCTGTTCATTTTAACATCGAATGCAGAATGGAGAGTTGCGGTGATCCAGAGCTGTTCTCCCTGGTGTTTTTATGTTGTAGAGGTCTCGGTGAGAGCGATAAGTAGGGCGGAAGTTGATGGAGGTGAGAGCCTCTTGGTTAAGTTGCTGTGAAGACTTTATGTGAGATGTAAGCAATCGGTGGCTGCTGATTAGTACGTGAATGCTTGTATATCAGCTAGAGTGTGAGGTTGAGTCAAAAGACGACGTTGTGAGGCAGTGCCGCAATTCTTACTGCGATCTTGGCGACCATTCTCTCCCTCAAAAAATTCGGTCGGAATCAAACAGAGTCTTTGCCGGTATCTGTTTTTTTTTGGGACGTTGGGTGTGAGGCGTAGGCTGCCGTTGGCAGTCTTATCAATGCTGGTGGGCTTGGAATCGAGGCAAAGTAAGAGGTCGGAGAGCCAACGTGGACGACGGAGGCGCAATGGAGTCTGTGCGGTGATAGGCGTGAGGGAATCTCGTGTTGCGAAGGAGTTAAGCGCCGAAGAAGACCAGGGAAGGCCCTGAGGTGATTGCGATCGGAAGGGGCCCCGAAGCCAAGGAGAAGGAGGCTCCGGCCGGAAGTGCACATGGCAGTCGTCGGCGTGGATCTGACCACAAAGAACATAACGACCAAGCCATGAGCAAGAGCGGAAGCGGTGGAGCGCCGGAGGCTGCAGCAGTGGTGGATCAACGGCGAGACCATCCCGGCCATGGATCAGAGAGTCTTTATGCTCCTTAGTTCTCATGTTTCTGTGATCGAGGTTGAGGTTTTGTTGTAGATCCTTGCATGCTTGGCGATAAAAAGAATTTCCAATTAAATCTTCAACGTGGAAGCGCTGCCGAAATTAGGATTAAATTAGGGTTTCAAAACCAAAACCTAAAACGATGAACGGGAGCTGCATAACACTCAATCTATGAGCAACCGAGCCGTGTATGGTCATGCATGATGTATGAGTTGTAAGTCAACGTGCATAATTCACATGAATGGATGTGGTGATCGATTGTACTGTTGGTCGCATGTGTGTGATGTTTCCTATGTCGGTTGACTGATTGAATAGGTCCACTGTGTAGAGCACGGAAAACTAGCAGGGTTAGAAGGAAAAAATATTGTATTCAGAATTACCATTAACGAGTAAAGGTTGAACAAAGTTCTGGAACTTGGAAGGGGTAGGTGTGCTGTTGGTTATTGTGGAGTCCGTGTTCCAGGGTAGAAGTCAGCTAGGGTTACTCACTTTTGGGCAAAAAAAATATACCTCAAAGTATATTTTTTTGGACAAAAAAACTTGATTTTGCCCAATTTAATGGGAAAAAAAGGTTTTTCTTCATAAAAAAATATGTTTTAAGATGGATCTATGCATGATATATCTAATTGGATAAGAAATCAAAGCAAAAATCAACATTGAGTCCCATTTTAGGAGCCTTGAAGAAATATCTTGTTTTTTAGCAATAAAAGTGAAAATAAGTTTCCGATCTAAAATTTTCAATTATAATATACGAACACATTATGGTGTGAGTGTGTTCCAAAACTATTGAAGTAATTAACTTCCTAGAACTCTCAAAATAGGTATATTCGGCAAATGCCATATACTTGTGACAGATATATACAAATGAAAGATATACCTATATTGGCCAAACCGTAAGTCAGAATTCAACATTTTTGGGATTTCTAGACTTTAAATCAAGGCAATTATCACAATCCATTGATAGAATTCCAAGATCAATCCCACATTCACACTATGCAGCAAAAGAAGGTTTGTGACACTTTCCAAAACCATTTGTGACACTATAAATATACCACCTTAGTGGACTTTCACCCTCCAGCCATGACTTGCTCCTAAGTGATCTAATCAAGTTTACAAGGACGTGCTGACCCTGTTTAAACCAAAAAACATGGAAAATAGAGCCATAAGGCAAAAAATACGGATGTTTATTTGATTTATGCCGTGCTACTGTCAAAGTTGGCTAGACACTACTCTTGGGTAAGCTTGAAAGTGTGGGTCAGTATCAGCTCAGTTCAATCCTGTGATGGAAATGATGAGTCATGGATGGGATGCACCTGTATGATTGTCCATGAATTTCTTCTCTAGATGAATTGTAGTTATTTGTAAATTGAGGCAAAGATATTATGAGCTTTGTCTACGAGTTGTTAATAGCTTTAAATTTCTATGATCAGCACAAAGAGGGAAAAGGCGGTACTCGGAGCGCGCGGAGAGCTCGCCAGGCGATACTCGGAGCGCGTGGAGATCTCTTGGGGATCATAAGAGCCCCTCTCTCCGGGCGAAGGGAGGTCATCAACGTCAACGCGCGGAGGGCTCGTGGAGGCGGCCTTCGTAGCGCGCGGAGAGTTCGTGAGGTGGTCGTTGGAGCACGGGAGAGCACGTAGGGGGTCATCGCAGCGCCAGCTCCGCGCGAGGGAGGGTCATTAGCGTCAGCGCAGAGAGCTCGCAGGGGAGCTCGCAGAGGTGGACATCGTAGCACGCGGAGAGCTTGCCATACGGTACCCGGAGCGCGTCGAGATCTCTCGGGAGTCATAGGAGCCCCTCTCTCCGGGCGAGGGGAGGCCCTCAACGTCAGTGTGCAAAGAGCTCGTAGGGTAGCTCGTGGAGGCGGCCTTCGTAGCGCGCGTAGAGTTTTGGCGCAAACAGTTCAGGTAGGTAGTCATTTTAGGGGCGAGCAAGCTTAGCACAAATTCTTTGAAGTTCTTGATCTGTTATCAAACTTCCTGAATATGGACGAAAGATTCTTTGATGTTGACTACATTATTATTTGTCTCTTATTATTTTGTGTTAGTGGTTCACGATATTATTGTTTGATGTAATATGCCAATTACAGGAAAGGATCAATGGTATTTCTTGAATTTTGAATGGTTGATTGTTTATCAGTGGATTCTTCATGGAAACCATTGGCCTTTTGGGGTAGATGATGATCATATACATGAAAGAATGGTTTTAGGGCCATACTTTTAGTAGCTGCTTACTCTGTCCCTCTGTGATGTCATGCTATGTCTTTCAAATATGATGTGCAAGTCTACTTTTTATCATACAAGGGACATATCACTTTGACCTTCTCAATTTTTGTTTTGAATTGTTTGATTATTTCTTTAATTTGTCATTGCCATTGGTTCTTATATATATCTGTGGTTTTGTGCAGGCTTAACATGTCGAGTAGTATGTATTCTCAGGACTACAACAACGGTTGTGGTAATCATAGAAATGTTGGTGTAGTTGATTCAGGTGATGCAGAAGAGGGTCTTATCACATACAAGAAGAGGAAGTTGGGAGAGTCTACAGGTCACGAAATAGAGGAGAAGTTTGAAACTGCTGAAGTTGGCAATGGAAGGGTCCTTCCTGCTTTGCATTACATTTGCACGTTGTGTTCGAAGGTTTTTAACTCCGGAGCACAGTTAATGCAGCATAATAGTGGTGATAGATACGCAAGGGTCTTGAAGAAACTTGGTTTGAGTTTAGAGCATGATATGTTGGATCATGCGGTTGAGAAGAGATCAAGAGTGGATTACATGAAGGTTAGTCGAAATTCAAATTCACATTGTACTACATTGAATGGAAAAGATGCGAACATTATTATTCACGAACTTTGCACTCGAAACGAAGACATTCCAGATGGCATCAAAATGGTAGTGAAGGTTAAGAAGATTGTGGATTTGAAGAATTTCGAATCGCCATTCAATTTTGAAGAATGTTTGGTGAATTGTGAACAATTGGGAGGATCTTTTGTTCTTATGGACGGCGAAGACGTTCTGGGAATCCACGTTGCTCAAGGAATCCAGCATGTTGATGTTACGAATTTGTGTGCGGATGCGATCAAGTTGTGGGAGCTAGGAGGTTAAGTGGAGTGGTCAAAAGACAAATGCACAGAGCCGATGGATATGTTTGGCTATCGGATAGCTAAATCATTCCAAAGGTGAGTTGTATTTCCAATATTGTTTATTTTTATCTTATGATTTGTGGACTTTTGTTGAATAGCTACGTACATCCGATTGCTAAGCGATTGAAGGGGAAGGCGCTATCGGTTGAAGAACTAGCTACAGCCGCTAAGCTCAAAAAATACGGTGATGATCTTGCCGATAAGTCCTTTGATTGTCTGAGGGTTCTATTTCCACATTGGGTTCAGATGTTGTGGGATTTGTATGAGAATCGTAGGAGTTTGGGTAGAATGGGTAATACCCCATTTTCTGGTATGAGTGTCGCTAAAAACTACTCTAGTTTCCCTCATACATATAAGGACGATTATGGATACAACTTCATTGCTTGGTATTTGGATAGAGCGCAATACATTTCAGAGGTTTTTCCGGGGGAGGCGAGTTTATTCTTTCTCAGTACCGTGTGTATGTACAACCAAGACACGGTTTTGTGTTTGTTCTCAACACGAGAACCGTCTGTCATTGTACTAGAAAAAAACATAGGTCATACGGAGGTTGGGTTAGTAGCTTTTACAAAACTCAAAGTCATAAAGTAAGGTCTCAAGAGGTCTGTTACCATTGAGTTAAGTTGATTTGATTTGTTATTGTATTTCATATTTGATGTGTATTGTGTTTCATATTTATTACATGTTTTATACCATATAAATCTATTTATATCTGTAATTTGTAAGTACTATCTTAGAGGTGATGATCTATCTTTACAGGAGAAATTATAATGAAACCGCTCTTTTGATATGGATTTGTTTGAATTGCATATTCAATAAATGTCGGAAGTTTGGAATGTTTCATCTGGAAAGTTACTTTCTAGTAAGTATTTTGTTTTACATTTTTCTCATATTAGTGGCAAATTCATGAATTGTTGGAAAAGACTCAATATGGTATGGAAATTTCTAATACAAAGATATAAAATGATTATTTCTACAACTGGAAGGGAATCAACTACATAGTTAGTTGAGGTTCACTATCGAAGTTTATTGATAGTCTTCATCGAAATCTTATCGTGATGGCATAGAAATTTTTGAAACACAAGCCTTAAACCGCATGTTCTAATGTGAGTTTTTAGGAAATTATGAGGATTACAATGAAAGCATAAACCTTGTTGGGATCGGGATTTAGGTACTAGACTATAAACGTACATTTGTAAATTCTTGCGATTCTCTTCCATGATTACATAAAAAATTGCCCGTGTTTGTACACTATACATCATTTTTCAAAACGATTACAACGAAAAATATTAGATTGATTTATAGAGCTACTGTATTAAACATCATTGAAGAGTTTAACAATGTATTGGTTAGATAAATATTGTGTTTTTAAAGATAGGGATGCATACATATAATACCACCACATTTTATATTCCTTTGGTTATTTATTTTTGTGGAACATTCTATTTAACTACAAGAAACATAGCTTTGAAAGAGAGTTCTCCTTTAAAGGGGACAAAATTCATATATCAAATACTAATTCATGCATTCAGCAATACCATCAATGAAATTCAAAAATATGACCATTTTACATCAATGTAGTGTATGTACATTAGGTCCTGGACATACTTTTGTGAAGTCCATGACCATGCTCTGAGTTTTCATTCAACGTATTACAGTATAGGTGGAAATTTTTAATTTCATTTCTCGGTGATCAAATAACATAAAGTTATCGTGATTTTCAAAGGAAATAGTGAAATAAATCTATATTAAATACAAATCATGTTGGATAATTCTGATAATCTCATAGGAAATGCAAATTATAGTGTAAAAAACCTGGAGTGTGAATGAAACTTCCGTGTTCAGCTAAAAATAAGGTATCGCTTATAGGTCTAAATTCAAATTACAAAAGCTTGTTGCATTTTAAGTATTTTTAAAATTTATCAACTAGAATGAAAACTAGGCCTCATAAACTTCATTTTGGTCGACTCACGTTCAAAAAACACTAATTCAATAAATCAATTCAGGCCAAAAGCTAAAGCCTGAAGTCCATCGATTCACGACATTAAGAGCTGCATCACAAACATTTTCTTTCTTATATAAAATGTGATTACTCCAATGCCACAGATTCCATCACCGACTTGTGCTTATGCATTCAATAATTTTTTTGCAAAAAAGGGTTAAAAACGACCTTTCACATGGCTTCCCATTGCCTTATGCTATCTTGTAAGCCAAAAGGTGGCCCCTTCGGCGTTGAAAGGTTAAGTCATGGCAACTTCGTATTATTTATACATTTTTTTTCTTGATTTTATATTGATAGATAAACTTGAAATTGACCGAATTCATGTTTCAAAACGATATGCTGTTATCGATTCGATTTATATGCAATTTTATATCTATTGTTACATTGGTGCCATGTAAATTTCATTCCAAACCTTGATATCCACATGTCAATTTAATTAGATCTTGTCATTTTAGGATGTGATTCAACATCATAATAATGTGATTCCTCTTACTCTAGTTGTGATGTCCTTTTTTTATTCATCCAATTTTTGTGTAACCATCGCCATTATAATGCTTTGATCTCGTTAAATCGTCAAATCATCATCAAACGGTAGCCGAGATTGCATTCCACATCACACCACTACCACCGTATAATGCCCCTCCAAGAATTGAGGCTTCCCTTTATATTTGGATTTTTGTTAAAACTCACTTTTTCCAGTGCAACGTAGATCTCCGAATGTATGAGTGGTCTCTCCCCGTTTCTTGTGGTGGATGATTTATCCATGTAAATAGAATCATGTATGTTTATTCATTTTAACAATTAGATTAATGTATTCTACAATTCAATCCATGACTATAATTATATTTAAATTGTAAATAACCATGGATTCAATAATGATGATTTTGTTTGAGTTCAATGAATTTTTTCCTATTATTTTAAAACTTAGGAATTGCGAAGACAATTGGTATTGTTATTAGATCAAAAAATGAAAACTCGAACACAATTTAACTTTTGTTATATAGCCAAAGCCTTTATGGCAACAATTTTAGTTCTATACATTCATTATTATTGATATGATGTTTTCTTTACCTTTTTTCTTAAGCAACTGAATTGTGTCACATGTAATAACTTTTGTGATTATTGGAATAATAAAGTATATACCATTACAAACGATGGAAACATGAATCTAGGTTAATACCGTTGGACATGGGGCTGTTAGTGTGCTAAAAAGTGTCCCATCGAGTTGAATACAACCAAACGTGTTTAGTATTGAACAAGAGTACCCTCTAGCAGATGCATGCATCATGCATTGTAATGCGTTATTTTGTTGTGGCTCCAGTTCAATTTCTATTCATCCAAGTCGATTTTGTTTGATGTTGGATTTTTTTAATGGTTTTACTAACATTTTAATTTTTAATTTTTAATTTTTATTATCATTATCTCACTATATGTCTATGAAAATTGTATACTTTGAAACACTATAATGGTCTTCATTCATTAGAGAATATCTTCCAGGATGTTTGTTCATAATAGAGCGGTCTTGGGCGACCTTTTTCATGTTTAGTTCACAAAGCTAATTTGAGATTATGCACATAGAACATAGCGTCTTGCTCATCCTAGAAATGGTAGTTGGGATCCGAATAATTAGGCACGTAATTTACTTTGTAGAATATTTAAGATGTATCTTGAATTTGATCCATTAAAATGATATTTTTTGAATTTGAATCCAACTAATGAAATGAATTTTAGGATGTCTTGTTTCCATATCACTTTGAAAATTAAAAAAATACGTAATATTGAATAAGTTATTGCAATTTGAACTTGGTCCTATTACCGTGGTTCTAATTTTAGTTGAACACGGAACTTTCATTACACCGCAAGTTTTGGAACTATAATGTCTATCTTTGGTGAAGTTTTCAGAATTTTTTAACATAATTTGTATTTAATATGAATTTACTTCACTCTTTCTTCTAGAAAACCACAATAATTTCAAATATTCACAAAAAAATCTGTGATTTATGTAACATCATTGAGACATGTGATCTCATCTCTGAAAAATAAAAAATAAATTTTCCACTTATATTTGATGAGAAAATAGAACATACAGTGGTTTCAATATGTTAGAATGATGCCACAGTCAGAGGCTCCGGCGTTTAAGAGTTAAATGGCAGTGTAAACTGATTGTAGAAGTTTTGTGTCCACTTTGGATTTTGTATGCTTCTTGCATCCCTCAAATAAGGAAAAACACTAAAATACACAAGTTCTATACTACAAAAAAGATGGTTGTCAACAGGGATAAGAGAGCGGTTGTGACAGAAGTCATTGACGAATAATGACTGCTGATAGTATGGTATGAATGACATGTCTATGCATGATCAACGAAGTAATGGTCAGGTGAATAGAGTTATCTTATGTTCCGTGGACATCATCGGATATTCTCAATTCTACAACTTGTCTTCCACACATTAGACCGACCTTGCAAAGTGGCGAAACCAATACTACATCATGGTAAAAATGGAGACATATTTTTGCATTTACTATGTCATTGTAACTAGCCTCACAGAAATGGCAGTCATGAACGACACGTGGAGGAGTAGGTTTGCATTTCGAGGAACAATACTTGATATTTTTTACCCTGCTCTGAGTCCCAGAAAAATCACTACTCTCATTTGTTGCGGAGGAACCGCATGGTTGGGAGCTGTGGTTCCCAGGAATGCTGCTCCCAGGTGACCCCTTAGTATGCACCCAATATCCTTGGGGTGTTGTAGTGTACCCACTGGTCGCGGGGATAGGGTCTCGGCAGGAGGTTTGGCGGGTATGGGAGTGGCGCTCATCTTTAAGGCCACTCCGCCGGCAATTTACGGAGGCTTCTCGGGAGACGTCCCCAAGTACCTATTTTAGAACCGCCCCTCCTCATTTCCGACTCCACGCGACATGTGTTTGGTGTCAACACGGAGGAAAGATTACAATTGAGTTTGTAATTTCAGTTAGTGCGACGAGGAGGTTTTGAGTTTCTTGTTTCAATTTTGCTCAGGGGACGCCCAGCTGCTGTCGCAGGGGCGGAGTGCGGTGGAGGAGCATGCCGGAGGAAGGGTCGGAGGACGGCAGGGAGGCACCAATAGACAACAACGAGGAGGCGTTGGACGGGACCTCAGAGGCGGCGGGCGGGAGCGAGGCCGGATGATGGCGCCGCTCTCTCGCGAGAGGCGCGCGCCTTCCACTTCTAGGGGAGGCGCTGTCGACGAAAGCTGCGATCGCATCGTCCGGCCTCAGTCGGAGCGGACCTCGAAGTCGTGTGAAGACATCGGGCAGGCAGATCGTCTCCGTCCAAGAGCCCCCACACGTCAAACTCAACACATTGCCAAGAGGAGAGAGGGGTAGAAATGCCCTGGGAGGCGGAAGAAGAAGAGGTGCAGGAAGAGGAGAATGCGGAGGAGCTCCCGGATAGCAATGATGGCTCCGATTGTCAACCAAATAGGTATCCTTTCTGCTTGGAGTTAGTGCTTCTTGTTTTTAGAGTAGGGCGATCATTGTTTTCAGAGCAGCATGTATCAGAGTTACGTGTGATGTCTCATGGAACATCACGGTAGACGCTTGTCGGGGTGGGGTGCCTTCTGTGTTATTTGTTGGTGGGTATGCTTATTGTCATGTTGTTGGTGGTCGTGATGGAGGTCCTGAAGACTTGCATGGGATCTCGCTTTCTCGTTTCTTGGTAGGTTGAGTGTGGTGTCTTGTGGGACGTCACGGCATGGGCTTGTCGGGGTGGGCTGGCTTTTGTGTTTTCTGTTGGTAGGTATGTTTATTGTGAGGGTTGAAGGGGGCCGTGACGGAGGTCGTGTCCGACTTGCATCGGATCCCGTTCTCTCGTCTATTGCTATGTTCTGTGTGATGTCTCCATGGTCGTCAAGTCACACGCTTGTTGCGGTGGGCTGCCTTCTTCGTTGTCTGAGGTTGGGTTTATTTATTGTGATGTTATGGGGTGCTGTCACGAAGGAAGTCTCCGGTTCTATTACGATCTCATTTTCTCGTTTTCTTGTTTCTTGTTTGGGTCGATGTGATGTCTCCTGGGACGTCAACGCAAACGCTTGTCGGGGTGGGCTGGCTTCTTTGTTTTCTGTTATTGGGTATGTTTATTGTAATGTTTTTGGGGACGGGAGCGAGGGATGTCTCCAAGTTGCATTGGATCCCGTTAATTCGTTATGTTGTATGTTCAGTGAGATGTCTCATTGGACGTCGCCTCGGACGCCTGCCGGAGTGATCTGGATCCTATGTTGTTGTCCCCGGGTAAGTTCCGTGGAATGTTTGGGGAAGATGTTCTTTCTGACGACGGGTACTGAGTTTGTTCGTGTGGGATTCCATGATGTGTTCCCCCTTGTTCCAATTCAGTGACGGATACGATACACATTCTGAGCATGGCAGCGACTCGGACTGTGAGACGGAGGACGCCATTGTTGCCCTGCACCCTACGCGTGCGCGAACGGGTCCTGCTTGCCAAATGAAGAAGCCCGTGGAATTGGATTCCGAGGGGAAGGTGGTGGGCAGCATGGCACACAATTTCCTGTTGGACGTCAAGAAATATGCAAAGACTCTTGATCCGACGGTGAATTGAGAAGACCAGCCACGACGTCACAAGATCCGCCTCCACAAGCGTGTTTATACAGGTAATTCGTCTCTGACTGCATTGAACCAACGTTGTGTTGGCCTCCCATTTCAGAAGTGTTGTGAATGTTTTCATGGATGTCGACTCAGACGTTCAGGTTGATGATCGTTTTGACATCAACTTGGACAGGTGTTGCGTGAGCACCGTTTCATTTTTTTGATTGATTTTTATACTACTGCATGTGCAATGTTCTATGATCGTGAAGAAGACCCGTTTCCTAGAGCCTTCCACTGCATGCATACTGACAAAGCTTATTAAACAGATTGGCAAATGGTGGGTGACAGTGACAGAGTGGACATATCTTCGGTCGCACCACACATCAATAAGGTCTTGTCAATGACTCGCCATCGAATTGGGAAGACTATCAAGTCTGGGGTGGAACGGCCGAAGGACATCAATCCAATTTATTGGGACTCCATCGCTGCCAAGCTTGAAACTCGCGAGTGGCAAAAGAGGTCCGAGCAAATGCGTTCAATAACCAAGGTCAAAGCTACTAGCGCAGCTGAAATGAAGTCCATCGAGAGGGAAGTAATCGGTCGACTGGTAAGTGTAATTCTGAGCATCCTGTGGATATCGGTTCGACTTCAATGATAGTATAATTGGCAGGACGTTCCCACGGATGTTTTAATTCATGTTCACTTTGACATCCCCTGAGGTCGCGGCACACGTTGACGGAGACATGTGTCTTGTCGCGACTGCGGTTTTGAACTGTTGTTGAGTTTCAATGTGCACTATAATGATGACTAACTCGTGCCATGTTCCCGAATGTTTGTGTTGTCTGTTCATGGCAGACTCTTTATCTAGGCAGACTTCCTATCGAGACCGAGGTAGATCCTGAAGTTTAGAGGGAGATTGATAAGAGAGAAGCGGAGAAGCGTAATCCAAACTTCTCAATCAGATCAGACGTGGAGGACGTGCGATCTCGCGTTGCATCCTTAGAGGGAAGCATGGCCTGCTTGGAGGAGAGCGTGACTTCTTCCAATAATTAAGTTGAGGCTCTACTAGCTCAGCTCCTCCACGGTGGTTCCTCCAAGCATTCGACAGTCGCAGTGACAAAACCGTCATCGTCTATTCAACCTCATTGCCCACCTGCATCCGTGGATACCGAAGAGGGCACTCACGCACAAGAAGAACCAGTGGTCCCATCGTTGAGTCCGATGCCTGACTCTGACGTCATTGTCAACGTTGTTCGCGTGGAGTTCAAAGATGGCGCCGTGGATGCATCCAAGACACGGAAGCCACAAACGTCGTCAACGCCATGGATGTCTCCAAGGACGTCTACGGAGTCGTTACTTCCCCCCCTCGGTGACGAAGAAAGCGGCCCGAGCAAAGGCGGTGGGACATTCTAAACCGCCAATCCCAAAGGTCAGTTCGACATGCTCGGGGCTTGCTTTCCCTCCTAATACGTGGATGCCTTTGGTTTTGGCTTAGGAGGGGGTTGAATTGGTTGCAAATGTATGCCAAAGTTCGATTCTGACCTTCGTATTCGTCGTTTGCAAATGTGTTGAATGGGGCAGCCTACTCCTGCGTATAAGGGTGATGGAAGGCGGAAGAAGTGAAGGGGATGCCTGCTTTGACGTTCGTGAAGATGTCATCCGGGACATTCACATATGCACTGAAGATGTCGAAATGGATGTGTCATTGAGGTGAGGTCAGGACAAGTTAGGTTTCCGTCCAATGCAATGTCACTCAAAGGGCAGTAATCTTAGTTTGTAGGTGGCCACGTTTCACGTGGCCGATGAGTCTGTGGAAATGGATTTGAACTTTGTGGTACATACTTTAGGGTACATCCGTTGGACTTGAATGGATATGTTTAATTAATTTCATTTTCCATCGCAAGTCTTCCAGTAATCCTGGCCGATAGTAATGTCTGCTTGGTTGTTTTGCTAAACATTGTAGTGAAGATGATTAGTGCTCAAGTGGACAGGGTTTTCATACCTTCAGTCGTTCTGATGCACGTTTACATGAACGAGTTCCATGTAATCCACACGCTTGTCTATATGGACGTCTGTGAAGTCGTTCATGTACATATTACAGTACTCATCCGTTATCTCGTTTCCGGTGACGTCTAAAGCAAACCGGTCGCCACGAACTTGTAGACGTCACCATTGCATTCCTCGAACACAAACAATGTTCAGTAGGACGCCATTTTTATCAAGTGGATGTCTATAATTACAACCCCACAAACAAACTTGTGCACAAGGATTGTCCCGGGAAACACCCCATGAAATAACGACAAAAACGCAGACGTCGAGGTAAACGTTTATTTGTACGTCTACGTAGACATTCATTAGTTTTGTATGATGTCCAAGAGGACATCATGAGCAACCAACAGCATCCGAGAATGGGCGCCACATCAGCCGGTGCCACATCATTTTTCCAGGGATCCAAGTCAGATGTGAACGGGTCCACGTCGGCGGACATGTCATGGATGAAAAACATTGTGACGTGTCCCTGCCCATTTTCAAAAATCCCACTTGGCGCTAAGTTGGACGCCAAATGGCACGCTCCAGGCCCTCGAAAAGACCTCGTCGTTTTGGATGTCCCAAATTCTTTTACACATTTCTTGGGACATCACGCGGATTTTCTTGGATGTCTAGGGCACGTCAACACCCCAGATTTTAGTTAATGCCCCTTTTGACGACCATATGGATAAAATGCCCGTTCATTCTGACGTCCCAGAAACCCTTGTTTTCTTATAGTGTTTATTTTATGAAGCAAACGTTGCATTCAATGTGGTTAGACATCCGGCCTTCATCAAAGCCACCCTCGCAACGTCAAAGGCGGGTTTCGATTATACACCCCCATCGTACAATGCCATGAGGACGACATACATTGAGCCTCTAAAAAAAAGTGAATGACCTTGTGGACAAGAAGACCGGCGTAGATATTGCCAAGTATGGGGCAACAATATGCTCGGACGGGTGGGACAATGTTACGCGTTGCCCTCTCATGAATATCATGCTCGTATGTCCAATGGGTGATATCATCTTGGGGTCTATAGACACCACGGGTATGAAGAAATCTACGGCATATATAGGGGACCAATTGAAAAGTTTTATCCGGAAGGTTGAACAATTGAATGTGGTCCAAGTGAGCACCGATATTGCTCCAAACATGTTGGGAGTAATGAAGAAGGTCAACGATGAGTACCCGCACATATATACTCAAGGGTGTTGTGCACATATTTTGGACCTCCTCCTCGAGGACTGGGGAAACGAAGACATATTTGCAAACCTCGTGTAGAAGGCGAAACATATTGCATTGTATATCCGGAACCACCATGTGCCCATGGCTCTTTTTCGTCGATTTTTGCCAAAATTGTCTCTGTTGTGGCCAACAGCAACAAGATTTGCATGCAATTACATATTGATCCATCGTCTGTTAGAAGTAAAGAATGCCTTGAAGATGGTTGTGATAGACCCAACATGGATATCCTACGTATCCTCACTTTTCGATAGGCAAGCGGGCACCATGCCCATGCGAAGGCATCGTAGGTGCGGGCCACTGTTTTAGACGAGACTTTTTGGCATCGGTGCACTAATTTTGATTTTGTAGTGGCACCAGTACTAAAGGCATTGCGGACTTTTGATGGTGACACTCCGGCAATGGGAATTGCTTGGGGAACCATGAACAATCTAAAGGAGCACGAGTTCAAGCTGCGCAATGTGCCGTTCAACATGCCAATTGGAATTGCAACTCGGGTGGAAGGATCATTCCTACGGCGTTAGGAGATGATGATAAGAGATCTTCATTATGCAAGGGCTTTATTGAATCCTTATCTAGCCAATAACTTGCAAATTCAAAACAATGGTGAGGCCAAAAGGGCCCTAAACAAGGTTGTTATGACGCTCTGTGGTCCACTCGGAGTGTCTTTTTTGGCAATAATGCTCGAAATCACGGAGTATGAAGAATTGCAAGGCCCATATTCACCATTGGAAGCTAGGGAAATTGAAAACAACAATCTGTTGCCTCACCAATGGTGGAACCGCGTGGGCGGGCAATCATTGCCTATCATTGCAAAGCGTATACTAGCACAAACCAACTCGGCCTCGTCATGTGAGCGTAATTGGAGCATGTATTTGTTCGTGCATGGTAAGAGCCGAAGTTGCTGGGGAGTGCAGAAAGCGGAAGATTTGATTTACATCTACACGAATAGCCGATTGCTCCAAGAATGTGCTCGACCGGACCCGATTCCATGGTATGAGGAGAATGTGCATTCGGAGGAGTCTGATCCAGATGGGGGACTTCCTTCAAACACAGAGGACGAGGGCTTGGAGTCCGATGATGAGGGTTACAACTGGATGGGCGGCGATTGGAAAGACCTTTCCGGTAACAACAACCCCGTGTTTGATCATAGCCCACCTAGGGACAACTCTGCAAACAACGAGCACGATGGAGATGTACTACATGACCATTTTCACAACGTCGACGGCGACCCAGTGGATCCTTTTGTGTTAGATGATGTCAAAGCAGAAGCAATCCATACTATAGTAGAATTATCGGGTAAAGACGGTGCCCAAGAAGCTAGGGCAGAGGAAGATGGGTCGGCCTTGGGGGGCAATGTTGATGGAGATGACAACATCTCAGAGAATCAGTATCACAACTCAGACGGCTCTAGCGCCTCAAGCCCTTCTAGTGGCGATGGCCCTGATCTCGACGGTCATGGCATTGGCATTGTAGCACACAATGCATTTCCTCACGATGGAAACAAAGTGAACAATGATAGAAACAATAATGAATCCCATGAGCCAATGGCCACCACGGGGTCCATTGAAGTTGTGAGGAGCACTCAAATTTTGCCTCGAGCAATAGAACCGGACTCAGAGGAAGACATGCCACTCCAAGATTTGTTTCGGCGGCCATGTGCTCAAAGTACCGCATCGATCGGAAGAACTCTTTTACGTATAAAGAAAAAGACCTCTTCAACCATAGTTCGGCCACCCGTCCACCGTAGCGCATTTGGCCCAAATGGTGGTGTGGAGCGCGCGATAGTAACCCCACAACTTCCCTCCGCGAGGGTTGGGTCCTCTACTATGAGCAGCCATTTAGGGACACGAAGGGGCGAGAACAATGGTATTCTCCCCTTCTTCACGGGACCTTGGCGAAGCGGAACCTCGGAGAAAGTCATTCGGGCCAAAGGCAACCGCTCTAAAAACATGGATGGAGTAACAAACAAAAGGAAGAATATCCGAGGCAAACGGCTTGTGAACGTTGCATCAACTACTGGAGCCGAGCTACAATTACGAAACTTGGCCACAGAGATTGAGGAGTACGTGGCACCAGCCTTGGAAAATTCAGCGGAGAACTTCTCATCATCAGGCGATGATGCAGACGATGAGGATTTCGATGAAGTACCTGGCAACAATACGGTGGTGCTTTGCGGGCTCTCTCTTCCCCAAAATGTTCGCCGATCAAAACGGAAGCGGAAACACAATGAAGAATCAGAGAGCTCAGATGATTAAAAGATGACGGACCCGAGGGTACTACAAGTTAAAACTACATTTAGTGGTGTGGTGATTGCATGGTATAATAGTACCGTGGCTTAAAATATGTACTTGGTGTAGAGAGTGCCCATTCATGAAGGCACCGCATTGAAATAAATAATTTTAATGTTAGACCACCCTTGTACAATCGTATTCTTTCAAATTCTTTCTACCTTAGCCCTTTTGAGGCGCAAACGCACTATTCGAGCACGCACTCGGCCCCTAACCGCGCGCCCCCGATAGGCAGGTGTGCCCGCGACACACAATGGTATGCGTCAGGCCCGTAATGCTTCGCGCCCGGCCCCTAACGGTACGCGCCCGACTTTGACGGTACCCGCCCGACCCTGAGTAGTACGTGCCCGGCCCTGATATGTACGCACCTGGCCCTGAGGGGTACGCGCCCGACCCTGATATGTACTCGCCTGGCCCTGGAGGTACGCGTCCGGTCCTGTGTGTACGCGCCCGGCCCTAATTGGCACGCGCCCGGATGCAAATGTTGCGCGCGTGGTCCGAAGGCATGCGCCCACCCCTTGATGTGACATGGAAAGCCGTCTGACGTGTCGGGCACACGTGTTTTACTAGGAGGTATGTTGAAAATTTGATTTAGGGTTTGTAATTTTTTTTTACACTCAATTGTCCGCCAAAAAGTGTTGTCCATCTTGTCCGTCCGTCCGACTATCCGTCCGTCCGACTGTCCGTCCGTCCGCTGTCTTTGGGCCCTTGACCGTCTATGTAGACAACCTTAGGATCATGAATACAAACTTTAAATACACATTGCAAATACGACAAACAAGGCAACGGAAAACATTATTTAGAAAGTTAATATACTCTAAATGATGTAGTGTGCCCCAAATGGCTACAAATTTACACTAAGGTGCACTATCTGGCAAACTAACCTCCAAAATGGTGGCCACCGCCTTACACTTGTAGGTAAACTGTCTGAGGAGGGAAGATTGCCTCAACTAGCAGTTTGAAAGAGACATTCTCAACAAACTTGATAGTATACTACATATACTTGTTTTAGTGTATGTTTTTTGTTTATTTGATGTTGGTTAGGACTCTTGATCTATTGTGGCTATTGATCATTCTTTACACGATTGCTATTACGGGACGTGGCATCGAGGGCCTCTCCGAATTGTAGTATTTTAGCGTAGCTTGGTTTTTTACTAATCTATGGGTTTAGGGACTTACAACGGTGTACCGCATTCATCCGTGGATAATTTCCATCCACTTAGGGTTGTGTGTGTGCGTATAGCACCGCACACGCCCTTGACTTGAGGTCTTTGTCAAGTCAAGATTTGTGAGTTAGGGTGGAGAGTAAAGATTCTGAGTTCTTGCTTGTAAATGATGGTGTAGTCATTAGTAGAGGCTCCTACATACTTTCCCACTATCTTGCACTCGTTGATGCTCCCTTTGTGGCGTGCAAGATGCTTGACTATGTGTGGCTGTGTATAGCATCTGCTACCAAGTCTGAGTTGCAAAATAATATTATAATATCGCAAAGAAGATTGACAGACTAGGAACATTTGGACTCGCAAAGGCTGCACGCAAGATGTTTGTTGTGTTTGGCTTCAACCTATCGAGGGCTCTAATATGCTGCATCAAAGACGACATTAAGTTTATTGTTTAAAGGATGTTGCGGGGGAAGCAGAGGAGGACAAGGAGTTGAATGCTCCATCAAAAAATTTCACAGACGTCAACTCCAATTTTGTAGTTGCGACTGATGTCGTAGCAAGAAGGTGGAGTGTGCTGTCCACACCTTCCACTACGTCCTAGACAACAAGAAAAAATCATTTCATCCGCTATGGATGAGAGACCTATTCTACATCTTAGCATCCTCTTCAACCAGCTTGGCAATTCAAAAGTTTGGTTCCACCAATTTCAAAAGGTAATTGGATTGACAAAACCACTCAATCGAGTCTTGGACAACACCGCCTCATTCACAATCAAGAAGTAGTGAGGTGGTGTGTGCCATTCAAGTATTGGATTGTTCTTTTAGATTTTAGGTCCCACGCTCAAGAAGATTGATTTGAATCTTACCATCTTCAATGCCTGGGTTTTAGGTATGTCACTGCTTTGGCCTTGCTATGTCTCCATATTCTTCTCTAGCTTGATGTCGTGTATTTTCTTTCTAATTACATCTCTTCGGATGGCAGCCAATGGGCTTAATCACTCAGCTTTGACTATTTGTATGTCTATTTCCTACAACAAGCCAAGGCAATTGTCATTCATTTTGTGTGCGACAACTCGTAAATTGCGCTATCAAATGATCGCATGAATGCTATGTCCTTCTAGGACAAAGACCATCACTTGCGCTCACATTGATAGCTTTGGATGGACCTATTCCGTAGGTCTCACAAGTTGTGGTTGAAGTCAATTCAGTCCAACTGCCTCAAAGCCAAGACGGTGAGCAACAGGATGATGGAAGTAAAGAGCTTGACATTGGTGAGATTAATTGATATTAATTGCCTCCCCTAGCGGATAAAGTGACCCTCTATCCAGCTAGGACCAAACAACACTAACAACAATAAGTGCATAGTGATGTTACCGCAACAACTGTATGCATTTAGTCAAAGATGTCGCCCGTTGCCGAATCAATAAGCATATGGAGAAGTGACAAAGAGGGGGAAAGCCGATTGCAATGTGAGTCCCATCTTTAATCGCCTTAGGCAACTTTGTTGCAAGTTCCTTGGTTAATCTTCACATTGCATGTCTTTGAATCAAAACCAGGAATTCTAACTAGGTGGCAACGTACTACACAATGACAAGTCCATGAGGAATTCAAGCTGTTCCATGACATGAAACGTGGCTTGAAGACCTCCGACAACAAGGGCAAGTCCAGTCTCCGGACAATAGAGTAGAAGAGGCGGTGTCGAGCAAGCCATATGCCAACCACGCTGGCAATGGTCACAAAGCAAGATGGTAACTGCGTCCTTCTCACCACACACTAATCTTGAAAGGTTGTTGGGGACAACCGCCAACTTTGGGTGAATGGAGCCATCAATAGGTAAATGATAGGGAACACAATTCTTAGAGTGCTTTCGACACTCTCGGCCATCCTTGCCTTCTAGCAACAAGATGCCACTGGGCAACATATTCTTCAAGCAATGAATAGTGCGCCTTGCCTTGACGTCCAACGTCGTAGGCGCCTCATGCTGCAGATAAAAGTAATCCTAAAAAAAACGTCGTAGCTGAGGTTGGTAGACACGGCTACAAATACAAGGGTACCGTAAGGTGTCACGGTGTTGAGCGATGGATCAGTTCTCCATGGCAATAGGCAAAGCCTGCTTGAAAAACTTCGTTGAATCTGGTAAACTCTAGGCCCACACCTCCAGATTGTCCAAATCCACAACCAAAGCCAACTTTTCTCATAATGACACTTGGTAAACGGAACTGAGTAAAATTGGCTCTCGCCCATTCAACAATTGATACAGAGTGAATTCAATCACTGAAGCTTCTTGACTACACTAGTATCCCATGGTGATCCATGGTATTATCAAATTCCAATCACGGTGGCTACTATCAAGTAATCCATACTTGTCTAGGCCCCGCATTACGGTCAAAACCACACGCTCCGCAAAATCGTCCGCTTTTGGGTGATCTCAAGAAGGGGTACAATGGTTAATCAAAGCTATGGTACAAAAAGCTTTAAAAACCCCAGAAAATTGACTCCTCTAGTCAATCAAAACCTCAGTTGGGGCTCTAAAACGAGCCAACATCCGGTCGAAGAATGCCATGGCCGCCATCTCTGAAGAGTTTTGCGGAAGAGCCACGAGCTCAATCCACTTGCTAAAATGCTCCACCATCACCAAGACATACTTGGCTCCGCATGCAGCCACAACAGGTAGACGAGCAAAGTCCAAAGACCACCGGTACCCTAGCCCCATAATAGATAAAGGCTGCAACTGCGGTGACAAGGTGATGAAGTTGGACCTAACTGATCACATAATTCACACCGAGAAACATACGTGGCAATTTACTGATGCATGCCCATCCTCCAATACTGACTCTGCAACATCAAATGAGTCCGTTGCACACCAAAATGTCCTAGGTCTTTGTGTACTTGCCTACCAAAGGAGACCTCTGATCCTGCCTCGAAAATATGCACCTAGTTCTATTCGGCGACATTCAAAAAAGTAGGCTCTTCTCCCAATAAAACCTTGCCATTTGGTATTCTACTTGGTCACGTTCCATAGTAGATAGAGCAGGGGGAGATATTCCATGTTGTAGCTTGTGCAAGACTAGGCCATCTTTCCATGCATCGCTAAGAACTTTGGCCCTATCCGGTTCCTCATTTGTTGCCAAACAAGGCAACACCGATGCGGAGCCACACATCAACGTGAGGTAAGCCGCCTTCAAAGTAGCAAACCCCTATTGTTGCTCTCGTCCCCAAGTCCATGGCAGATCCTTTTCCGTGAGAATTGTCAACGGCTTAGCAATATAGCTAAAGTGCTTGACAAACAGGCAAGAGTAATTTGCCAAGCCAAGAAAAACCCAAGGCAGTGACATGTTGGTTGGGCAGGATTCTTTTGCAATGCATCCACCTTGGCGTGCTGTATGCAAAGACCCCTTGGAACAATTATATGTCACAAACATGGCAACGGGTCGTAGAAGAACTTGCACTTGCCATGATGCAAGCGCAATCTCCAATGCTGTAACTTCTTGAACACCGCCTGAAGGTGCCATACATGCTTCTGTGGGCTGCTACTAAAAATGATAACATCATCAATGTAGCATTGGGTAGACGGATATTTGATCAAAACCTGGTCGATCACCCTCTGGAACTGAGCAGCTGTGTTCTTGAGGCCAAAGGGGAGAAACATCCAATGATAGAGTTGATCACTCCAATCTTCATCAACTATCCAAAATGTAGTCTTCAACCGATCATCTATTATCAATGGTAACTAGTGAAAAGAACACTGTAAATCTAAAGTACTTAATACTCTAGCCTGGCCCACCGCATGAAACAAGTCTTTTGGCGTGGGCATGGGATATTGGTTTGACTTGGTCTTGCAATTGACCGGCCTATAATTCCGACACATCCGCTTATGTGTTTGGTTGCCAAAGATATGATTCTACGGTGGCATAATTGTGGCACAAGCGTACTCGCCGTTAGAGAGCTCGATCAAGCTGGCAGCCAACAACTCCTGACAACAAGTCTCAATCCCAACTTTCTTTCAAAGACTAAGCTTGTACGGTCGTCGAAAGATTGGGTGGTCATCTTCCACAGGGATGTAAATGGGCTTGCCTCAATAGCCCTCCAAATCATGGAGACAAAAGCCAAAAGAACTACAATATGAATGTATAAACACCTGTACCTTCTATGCCTCAGCACTGGTAAGATGTGGCGCCAAATCTAAAGGTCAATCATCAAACTCCGCGGTCTCCTTCTCTACCGTAGGAGCCTCACTGTATACTAGCACGACCGGTGATTGCTACTTGGTAGTAGAGAAGGCATTCATGCCCCTAGACTCCACGCTCATGAGTTCCATAGAAACTCCCGTGTCGTGATCATTAAACCGCAAGAAGATATCTCGAGCATCCTCTCAACCAAAGTTCTTGGCCAAGGCTGCAAAGTCATGTTGAGCATGAAGCTCATCACCTGCGTGCTTCTTCAAATGAAAAAGAAGCTTCTCTTCCTTGATCCCTATAAGATGTGGCATCGCTACCCCCTCACCATTAGAGTCTACGGCCAACACGCAAGGATGGTCACGCAAATGTCGCTAAACGGCAAAATAGAGGCTACAAAACCAAACAAGAGGTTTGGCGTCAATGGCTTGACCCAAAAAATAACAACGCTGACCTTTAGAGAGATCCATTGCGGTGGTGGTGTCTGTCAAAAATCCCATTGCCCGCTCTCTCTCATTGGTAGAAGGCTCCTCGTCAACATGCGAAGTAGAAATCCAAACTACACTCAGATCGTGTGTCTTAAAGGCAAAAGACCCCGAGTAACACATCAAACTCGGAAATGCCCTCAACTGAAACCAACATGGATCACCACCGCCAGTGGTGGCTCATCATTTTTGGTAACTTTTGTGGAAACATGATGGTCGTCCAAGATGTCATTTACCACACGACGCACAGATTGTTGCACTTGAGCAAGTATAGGGGTGAGCGTCGCCGATGATGCCATGTTGGTCCCAATCCAACCTGGTTGATTGGCAAATAAGCCCAACGCCATAGCATATACAGACTTGGGGGGACCAAGAAGGTGATGGATGTACCTCCATTCTTAAGCACATTCGTCCGTGTATCCTCTTGTTGGAGTACATTCTCAAAAATGTACCCTGGTGGCATTGATTGGTTGGTATTGCACCACTCAATAAGCCTAATCAGATCCGCAAAGAGACCCGACTGTATGTCATGTAAGCCGCGTCTACTGCCCACTCGTGAATGGCCTTGGCAAAGCCATCTGACAATCACCAAATCCACGTTACCTAACCGGCGTAGATCATCCTCACTGATCAACGTCACATGAGGTGGCAACTTGCCCAAACACCCGCGGATAGCAGAAGATGATATCTGCTCTGAATACAATTCGTGAAGACGTTGAATGTGATGCTGAGCGGCACGGTTGGCTGCAAAGCGACTATCCATGTCAATGTAGCGGCATACCTTGAGCCCAACCTCTAATAGAGCCGTGAGCCACGTACCGATACTGGCAAATAGCTCTACAAGGCTAATACCCTCATATGGTGGTTGCCACTGATAATGCGAGCCAACAACAAAGTGAAAGAGTTGAGTGAGAGATGTGGAGCATCCAGAGCATCTATGATCTCTTGGCTGCAACAAGTGAGCTCCAATTGAGTTTTCCATTGCAAAAGTGGATCTTTGCAATGACGTGCAGGGATCTCCATTAATCTCTGCTCATGTGCTTCCGCTACCCTTGATATAAATGCATATGTCTCTTTTAAATGCGTAGAATCACACTGCAAATCGGTTGCGAAGGCATCGTACCTAAACATAGTATTCGCCGCGAATGTCAGCGTGCTAGCTACTAAGACTTTCATAATGAACTCTTTTCTGCCATTAGTGGCAGACCACCCATGCCTAATCTAGGCTTCCATCATCCAATTATCCCTCCCCAATACGAGATAGAAGCGTCGGCTGACATAACGAAATGTTGTAGTTGGTGGCATCAGTCACAGCGCATTGCTGATATACATGGGAGTATATTATATCAGATTCCACGCTGAACATCAACTACAACAGATGTTGGGTGTAGCCCAAGGCCTTCTCCATGCCTTCCAGCGATAAAACAATTGTAAATGGACAAGGCTCGAGGTCCAAAGCATCTAGACCCAAATCTTGGGCTAGGTGCTTGCCAATCACCACTGGCTGAGCTCCGAAGTCCAACATGACACGAAAGGAAGTAGCTCGAGTGGGGTTGTTGTTTAAGACCAACTACCATAACTTTGTCATCGTTTGCCAAACTTACCAAACACAATAATCGTTATATTGGGAGATTTGTTGTCTCCCAAAATATTATACTTGTCCATTAGAGGTAAAGTGCCCATCTAAACTCTACACTAGAGAATGTTTAATTTCTGTATAAAAGAGTTTCCATTAAATTGGTAGGTTATATTCAACAATGAAATGCCTCAAAGTAATAGGTATTATTAATGATAGAATAGATATTATAAGTAATAGAGTAGATATTATTTCACATATCATACTTTAGAAATAATTAGAACGAACATGATAGAATAATTAAAACCGTTTAACTCTACTTCTAGACTCCTAACCTTCTACGGCTAGTTTCTTGGAACACCATATTCATTAAAATGAGACATTTCGGGGTCTAAATTTATCATGGTGTCTTTTTTTAGTCAATTTATAATTTCATTAATTTGAGGTTATGTATTAAATTGAGACTCAATCTCGATTGAAAATGCTAAATAATCTAGCCGTTTCATGGATTGTTGAATTCATTTTGTATGAAATTGAAAATCATATTCAATTGTATGTGTAAAGGTAATAGATTATCAAAAATGTACCAAGATATGGAGAATATTACCTAAGAAAAACTAATACATCCAAAAAAAAATCATTGCAAGAATATAATTACTGCGTGAAAATAGAAGCGGCAATAAATTTGATAACACCTCTAAGTAGGGTTTAAAATTGGACTAAAATACACATTTACACTCATTTAAATTCCACCTAGGATGCATACCTTTTCATTTGAAAGAGAAATAATTACCAAATTTCAAGAGATTACACTATTTCCAAACAACAAGGTCGTTGAAATACCTAGCATTGAAAAGTTAGCATGTATTGTAGCAATCCATTCAATAATAGAAAGTATCAATGCATCAAGGATAAATGTACAATTGATGACACTCACAATGTGGACCGCCATTTATACATCAATGATGAAACAAAATTCCAGCCTCTATTGTACAATATTGAAAGCAACACAATACATCACTACATGGAATTACAAATACTAATCTAATTCTATCTACAAATATGCTATCCGCACATTCAAAGTCTACAATTCCATCCTATAGATACAAGATCACTACATACTTAATAGGATATCCAATACGGAAGAACAAAAAATCAAATAAGAACATGCACCCCCCCTATTTTATATTGGTAAAATAATTCCAGTCTCCAAAAACCACAAACTCCGTTGAAATCTATAATTCAGCTAAAGATGCCTTGATTGTGTCCACCTGTGATTTTGGAATTTTTAATCTAGAGGAGCTTGTGTTTCCATGCAACCTAGGCTTCCAAGCCGTTAAAATACAATCTGTATACACCCAGATTGGTTCAGATTCAGTTTCTTCAACCCAATTATTCCCATGATTAGAATTCCACCGTTGGTACGTTTCCAGGTCCACATGATGCTGGGTTGCAGGTTTGAAGTATTGCACTTTAATCTCATGAGAATGTTCACGATCCGGATGTGGATTAGTCAATGCCAAGATAATCCAAAATGGGCGCAAATCTTCATCAGCAGAACGCAATGCAAGTACATAGCCCTCGTACACATCTCTACCAACCCGAAATGATGGAGGGGGACAATGACGTTGTTGTTCAATGAATGGAGGGTCCTTTGCATACTCCTCCTTCAACGACCCATCAATCTCATATTAATCCACCATAGATGGAGCATATCTATATAGTGGCCAGAATCCCTCTCCGTAGGAGACGAGATTCTTCTAAAGGCACCTCAAGGGAAGCCTTAACACCTCTCCAATAGTACATGATATGCTCGTTCTTCCTCCTATATTCACCCGAGAGATCCTCGTTAGCCATTGTAGTTATTGTTTTGGTTTGATTGGAAATAAACCCAAAGCTCCAAATTAATATAGATGGATTCCTTCGCAAGGAAAGACTGTTTCTATAAATGCCACATGTTATTGTCAAGATTGATTACACACTTGCTTCCTAACTTCTCTTAACAATTACTATCATTCAATTACTCTCTTGCATCACTCTAAACCTAAACATTCTCCAATTCTTCATTCTTTATGATCTCCTAATCATGTCAATTTCTCTTTTCTTCTCTGTAATCATAGTACAATGTATTCAATAATACGTGATTGTCTTCCGTAATCACTTTCAATAACCAATTCTTTCATAGAGATTACAATTTCTTCACATTCATAATTCCATCCTCTAACTTTTCTATCTTCACAATTCTCATACAATGCACATAAACTTCACTTTTAATCACACTATCACACTTCCATAACTCCAATTTCATTAATACTTCATCTAATCACAATCCTACAAAAAAAAATAGAAAAATCCAAAGAAAACAAAGAGGTAGCACCAAGCTTGCCACGGCTTACGACTATCATAGTCTGGCCTCGAATCCATGTTCCACAAAGTCTTTATCCAAAAATTGAACCTAACTTCCATATTCCAAACGTCACATGATATTTCGCTTCTTAACCAACTTTACACGTAACTTCCCAATCTTACTACAAAACTACAAAACTACCATGCTAACTGCTGAAACTAACCAATTCTAATCCATAAGTTAACACAAAAACTAATTACACATTCTACATAGTCCCACTTCTAACAGTGCAGCACCCTCGCAAACACAAAACCAATTCCTAAACCTCAAATGGTGCATTAGCATTGTCAGAGATCACCATCTTGTCCTTGGGTGTAGTGACCTCCTCCTCTTCATCACCTTCATCCGCATCAGTGTTCGACTGGTCTCCCTGTAACCGCTTCATCAAATCTTCATTAAGCTCACCCAATACTCGTACCTAAGCCTCAAGAAGAGTGATCTGCTTCTCCCGTTCCTCCAATATCTTCTGCAATTTTTTGTTCTGAGTCGATACTGGCTCAATATTGGTTGTCACCGGAACCAATTCTTGAGATGAAACTGCACTGACCATAGCTCCCTGTAAAGAATTGACCTTCCTCTTCAATTCTTCATTCTCCTTCTGCAACTAGTCCCGTAAGGATTCCCAATCTGTCTCCGCTTTCCCCCTCGCAACCGCCAGATCTATTACCTTTTTCTTCTCCTGCATCCACTTCACCTGGAGTTCTTTGCATTCCTGCTTGTCGATTAACTCCATCGACTTGAGTGTCTTGCGCTCTTCAGCCCATTCTGCTTCCTTCACTCTGAAATTTCTCTCCAATATCCCACACTTGAGAGTATCTTTTGCCACTATCCGCTCCAATATACCAATTCTAACCTTATACCCTTCAATCTCTCCCATCCCTAACTCCAATTCTCTCTTCACTTTGGACTCACTATCCAATTTGGTCACTGTCATCTGCAAGTGAGTGAGCTGAGCTAAAATTACCTCCTTCAACCCTCCCGATTGTTGCTCACTTCGTGATGGATCAATTCTCTGATAAAGCTCTGCCAAAACTGGTGTTGCCGTAGAAGTACTACCCAAATGACAACCCAATACTTGCTATAGAGGACCAATTTCACGCTGCTCACATCCTACTGCCCTACGACACTCTCCTATACCTGGTACAACTTCCACTGATCAAATTGGAGATGAAATTGGTTGCTTCTTCTTCTCCGTAACTAGTACCTCCACCGCTTGCACGCTCTTCTGAGTCCCCTCCTACTTCAGCCCGTACTTGATCGCTTCACTCACGTAATTGGCGTAGAGCAACGTCGTCACCTTCCCCATCTTCCTCTTTGCCTCAAGCTCTACGTGGATCCTTGTCACCACAAAAGCTGCCCAATTGAACACCATACCTTCCAATGTTGCTACCGTTGAAAGCAGCAACTTCTTCGCCATGTACGTCGTGTGTCGATTCAGCACGAGCCTCTTCTACACAAAGCACATCCACTCTCCCAACTCCGGCGTAAGAGCTTCTCTAGTCTTCCATCCTTGGCCCCTCTCAAATGCTTTATCTCTTGTCTTGAAGTAATTGCCCGGTACAAATCTGACTCCAAATCCCCTGACACCGGCAGTTCACCCATCGGAAGATACAAGACCTTGTTCAATACCGTCTCATCTATGCCAATAATCTTGTCCTTCACTACACTTGACCCATCCGAAAGATTGTAATTCTTCTGATACTCCGCTAACAATTCTACATCAATCGGTGGCAAATTCTGCAACATCCGTATAAACCCATGCATATGCGCTTCACGAAAACACTGTTGCTTCTCCTTCGACCAACACACATCTAAACAAATAGGCTCCAAATTCGTCACGATGATACATTCTAAAGGTGGCTGGTCTTCCTTATACCTCACATTGCGTTGTCTCTCCTCCCTATTCGAGTGTCTCTTGCTACGCTCCATCGCCATTGTTCAACGGCGTAAAATTCCACGCCATTGTTCATGATTGGAGAAGCTTTATAAAACCTTGCTTATATAAAGCTTCTCCAATCATGGTGTATGGTGCACTCTATAAAATAAGACGACGTTTAAGTTTCTCCGTAAAATGTGAAGGAAAAGTTTGAAATGTTAAATACTAGATCAACTCACTATATTCCTTGGAAATTACATCCACTGCAAATAATTGTGCATCAGATAACGCATCATCAATTGGTTCATTTCCCAGTACATTGGTTAAACGGGATAAATGATCAGCATTGGCATGAGCCTTCCCAAGGCGTACATTGATAGTGAAATCAAATTCTTGTAATAACAGCACCCATCTTGCAATACGACCGCTCAATTGAGGTTTATTAATCATATATTTGAGAGCATCATGGTCCACATGAAATACAAATTTATAGCCAAGCAAATAATGTCTAAACTTTTGTACAAAATAAATCATTCCCAAAGCTTCCCGTTCAGTCGTAGTGTAATTGCATTCCGTGGCAACTAGTTGACGACTAGCATAGTAAGTTGAATGATCAAATCCCTTGTCGTCTTTTGGCTTAAAATAGAACCAATAGCTACATTGGACGCATCTACATAAACATGAAATGGGGTTTTCCAGCACGGTGCCACCTGTATTGGTGCACTTGCCAATTTTTGTTTCAAAGTTTCAAAAGCCATGGTACATTCTTTAGCCCAAATTGGACTGGTTCCATCGTTTGGAGGTTTCCTCAAAAGATTAGTTAATGGCTGGTAGATAATTGCAAACGAATGGATAAATCTTCGATAATAACTGACATGTCTAACAAAACCAAGTACTCCTGTTACTGTATCCGGTTGCGGTAAATTTAATATAAGCTTAACTTTATCAGGGTCTGTAGCAATACCAACAGTCGAAACTATATGACTCAATAATTTACCAGAGGGTACTCCGAATTGACATTTGTCCGTATTTAGAGAGATTCCATATTTTGCACATTGTTCTAAACACTTTTCAAACATTCCAAATGTCTCGCTCGTGAACTAAACATACAAAAGTCATCTAAAATATCTCCATAGAAATTCTCAAATACTCCTGAAAATCTTGTGTCATTACCCGTTGAAATGTAATAGGTGCATTACAAAGTCCAAATGGCATAACTTTGTACGCAAATGTTTCCCAATCCGTCGTAAAAGTAGTCTTCAATTGATCTTCTTTAGCAATTTTCACCTGATTATAACCGGAGAATCCATCTAAAAATGAATAACATTCATGTCCAGCTACGGCATCTAATATACTATCTGTAAATGGTAATGGAAAATAATCCTTCTTAGTCGCCGCATTCAATTTTTGAAAGTCTTGACAAATACAAATTTTCCCATTCTTCTTTGGAACCATAACAATTGGTGAAACCCATTCGCTATAGGTTACCGGATATATAAATCCCACATCCACTAACTTATCCAATTCTTCTTTAACCAATAACAAATATTTTGGATTAAGTTGGTGTTGCCGTTAGCGAACTGGTACAGCATTACCTTCCAATATGATTCGATGTTCATAGACTTCAGCTGGAATACCTTTCAAATCCGCATATGACCAGGCAAAAGTTGATTTATGCCTCATAAAATAGGAATGCCAAATTGTTTTTTTTTCACCCGTTATACCATCATAAATTTGAATATTTTTGGGATCAGTCTCATTACCCAAGTTCAATGATTGACACTTTGGAGTTTTAAAAACTTCTTGAATAACCTTATGCTCGGTATCAGATTCTTTCATAAAGTCAGACAAATTAGATTTTTCCAATTCATGTTCGATAAGACTCACTTGATGAACGTCATGCGGATTCATACATTGTACAATCATATGATCAAAATCATTATGAACAGTTGGATCAACTAAATATTCACCCAATCCTGCACATTGATATTTAACTGGATTACATTCAATGATTACCGGTTTATCAATATGGATATAATTGAAATCTTCCAATTCATCTTCTAAAGATTCATCTTCATAGTCGGACGTGAATTCAAAATTAGCAACCTCTGTTTCCCAATGATATTGAACAGGATACATCTGAATCACAATTTTATCTTTCCCGGCCCCAATTGTCAATGTGTCTCTACCCTAATCATTACGAGCTTTTGCTTGATATAACCATGGCCTTCCCAACAAAATTGGATAAGACAATATTGAACTTTGCACTCTGAATACAATGTAATCAATTTTGTAAGCAATGCCCGCAATAAGTGTATCAAATCCCTTTAGTGTACTCATAAATTTAACTCGACTGGAATGTGCCATTCGTAATACTACTGTTGTAGGTAACAATTGGTCCAAACCCACTTCATCCATTGTATCAGCGTTCATCAGATTTACTCTAGATCCACCATCAACTTGTACACCTGGAACTAGCACACCGTCAATAGAAACATCAATGGTTGGAGCTCCTGGATCGGGATTCAAATTGACTTCTCTAATTTCCTTATTACGGGATCTGCGTTGAATTAATGACGAGTTTAATGTAGTCCGACAATTCGGTGCAATCGCTAATAATTGTTTCATTGAAATTGTAGGTTGAATTGTACTTAAATCCTTTAAAATATCATACGGTTCCATATTGGTCGTAATACCCAATGTCCGTTTCTTCTTTCCAGTTTTAGCTTCCATTACTGGTAAATTGGTCTTTCCAATATTTGGAACTGGTTCCTTAACTGATTTTGGCGAAACCCGTAACATTGGTTCTTCCAAAGCATAAGATTGGTTTATCAACTCGGACAATATTGGTTCTTTGGAAATTGGTGAACGACCCAATATAGTAGTTGGATTGGTATGGGTGTTCACCCCCGTCCCTGTAATTCGTCCGCCATTTTGAATTGGTATTGGTTGCTCTTCATCTATTGGTTTTTCCAATGTTGGACTTGGTTCAATATTTTTCCATTGATTCCTTGTAAATACAGCTTAGACTACTTCTACTCTATGCACTGGTGATTCTTGATTAGTTTTAGGATTCTCTTCCATAATTTGTACTGTAGTTGGCACGTGCTGATCAGTGTTATTGGGATTATACGGAGCATTACATTGGTAATATTGGTGACCGGACTGCTTACAATTCCCGCAAACTGGAGCATATTCTTCTACAAATTTTGGATTTGGGCAATCAGTGGCATAATGTCCAAATTGTCGACATCGAAAACAACGAACTATCTTTCTTCGTGAACCACATGGCATATTGGGCGTCTCAACGGGTATATAACGACTAGGTTGATTCCATGTAGCTTTAGTAAAGGATCCTGGTTGACCAGTAGCAATAAATGTTGTATTGGGTTGTTGATTTGGCATAACTTGGAAATTTCCTTGTTGGTTGTTGCCACAATTTTGCATATTGGCCCTATAATTCGGGTTTAAATTCGGATTTTGAAAATTTCCACTACCTCTATTCTGTCGATTGGAACGATTGCTATTTCAATTCTCCATATTTCCAGTTTGCACTTGATTAACGTCCCACTAAATTGGTTGAATCATTGTCTCAGTGCCAAATTGCGGTTGACCTTTTATATACCAACATTTAGCGGTAGGATGTTTTCCACCGCAACACTTGCATTGTATTCCCGTTTGTCGTGGTGACGGACATTCCGTATCGAAATGACCCTGCCCCTTACAATTATTACACCATACATTGGGTCTTGTATTAGTAGGCTTCTGCCGTTTTTCTTTCTCTTTGGCCATATTAACCGCCAATTCCTCCATTTCCTTCGTAAGATTCAATAATAGCGTCTCATTCGAGTTTGGTACAGCAGATGAAGTTGGTAAATCATGTTGGGGATAAGTCAATGCTGAAGCATACGGTACTACTACTGATTGCAACGGTGTCGCATTGATCACTCCTTGTAAAAATTTGGTAGCTCCTTTAGCCGCATTCACAGCCCATGGATAACTTCCTATTAACGTATTTCGTCTTTGTACTTGTGGATTCATCGAATTGGGAATCATTGTGGGGCCTACAGGCAACAATTGATCATAATGGCATTCTTCTCATATCTTTGCATGTTCTAAAGATGCTCCTACGGTAACTGGTTGAGCCTCCTTTACAAACATTTTTAATTCCTATGGATTTAAACCATTTATAATATACAATATAAACGATTCAGGCATTTGATTATTTGGCCATTTGCGAAGTATATCCGCACTCTCCTATAATATGACTGAATTAGTTTGCCTAAGAACATTCTTCTTGTCATCAAACTTTCTCAAAGCCAGTTTTCAAAACCAATTGGCCTAAAATGTGTTAGAAAAGTGTTTTTCAAAGCTTTCCAATTAGGAAATTGATCGATTGTTTGACGATTATACCATTCAAATGCCGTGTCTTTTAACGTGGCTGAAAACCACCTCAACCATATATCTTCAGTTCTTCCATTATTGGCTACACACGCTGTCAAGAATTGAGACAAATGATGATCTGGATCTGAACTTGACCATCCACTAAATGTTGGCAATGGTGCAACACTTGTGGTGCGATCTCTTACTGCTTCCATTGCTACCGCAATTGGTACTTCAGGTACCGCCTCTCCATTGGTTGTATTATTGGTTTTCTTCCAATTCCTATTCGAATACTCCCTCTCCTTAGCTTCTGGTTTTATTTAAACCTTCGTCTGAAGAACTATCACTTGTTTCTAATCCTTTTGGACTCTTACTACGTCCACTTCTTGAACACAAAAATGATGTCACTCTCCTAAATTTTTCTCGTTGAGTTCTTTCCCGTAATTTTTGTAACAAATCTCTTGAGCACAATCTATCATATCTTTCTTTGATCTGTCGATTCCTTCTTTATAAATTGTCTTCATTATCACTACTCATAATCCTACATTTCTTCCATACATAACCTATAACACGCCAATTATACTCCATAAAATTATAACCGAAGACCGGTTCTTATAATATATTTTTATTTTTATTTATTTTTGAATCAATTCTTAACATTTCATAATAATATCCATCCCCCGTAGCTGCGCCAAAATGTAGTTATTGTTTTGGTTTGATTGGAAATAAACCCAAAGCTCCAAATTAATATAGATGGATTCCTTCGCAAGGAAAGACTGTTTCTATAAATGCCACATGTTATTGTCAAGATTGATTACACACTTGCTTCCTAACTTCTCTTAACAATTACTATCATTCAATTACTCTCTTGCATCACTCTAAACCTAAACATTCTCCAATTCTTCATTCTTTATGATCTCCTAATCATGTCAATTTCTCTTTTCTTCTCTGTAATCATAGTACAATGTATTCAATAATACGTGATTGTCTTCCGTAATCACTTTCAATAACCAATTCTTTCATAGAGATTACAATTTCTTCACATTCATAATTCCATCCTCTAACTTTTCTATCTTCACAATTCTCATACAATGCACATAAACTTCACTTTTAATCACACTATCACACTTCCATAACTCCAATTTCATTAATACTTCATCTAATCACAATCCTACAAAAAAAAATAGAAAAATCCAAAGAAAACAAAGAGGTAGCACCAAGCTTGCCACGGCTTACGACTATCATAGTCTGGCCTCGAATCCATGTTCCACAAAGTCTTTATCCAAAAATTGAACCTAACTTCCATATTCCAAACGTCACATGATATTTTGCTTCTTAACCAACTTTACACGTAACTTCCCAATCTTACTACAAAACTACAAAACTACCATCCTAAGTGCCGAAACTAACCAATTCTAATCCATAAGCTAACACAAAAACTTATTACACATTCTACAGCCATAGATTCCCAAGACTTAGAAACCTAAAGATACCCTTCAGAACCTCATCATAGTTCTCATGACGTCGCGGAATGAGAGGAAGCGGTTGTCCACGAGACAAAATTGGCCTACCATCTTCTGTCACTTTCCACAGCTGGATTCCTCCATCCTCCTCAGGCAACCAATCCCGATCTGTACAAAGAATTTTGTACTGCATCTTTGGCAATCCATCTGAGCCCTTGTAAAACTTGAATTTTTGGACCTTCGTGTGACCCGTAAGGGCCTCTTTGCCAATGCACACATATCCTTCTAAAAAGCCCTTGAAATCGGGCACCTCTTCAATGAGGTGTGGAATAACTGGCATTTTCTCAACATCCATGAATGATTTCATCAAGAGTGGAATCGTTGAATAGCTATTTGATTTGAGTTTGGAACTCCATCTCCCAAACATTGCGTCAATATCCTTGTGAGTATGACCAACAACTAAGAAGTTGACATACACTTCATAGAAAATACCCATATGAACAAGGAGGGAAAAAAAGCAAACACAAATCTATTTTTATTGTCCCGTGTGGCATTATCCAACTGCATTTGGAGAAGTGGTAGTAACTGTTTCGTACGAACAGGTTCAACTGGTGGAGCAGCAAGGGATCCAAGACACACGTTAGCATCCGCAAGCACAGCCTCAGAGAGAGGCGAAGCTCTTCCTCCCATAAATAATTCACGAGAAGAATACACTGGTGGACTCTCTAAGTCCCGAAGTAACTTCGCATGGATCCAATAGTGTGGTTCGAGTCGGTGGGGAAGATATCAAGACTATAATGGGCATAACAAACATCTCCATGTCTATGCGCAATCATTCTAAGTATGGCCACAGGCAGTTTCATGAAGGACTCTGTTGCTTTATTCTTGTGAGAAGAATGAGGAGATGTACTTTTGCTACGATCCATTTTATCATGGATGATGCATACAACCTCGTTAGGTTTTTCTTCCGAGTTCTTCCGGTCCTATGATATAAAATACGATGAGTCTGTTGAGAGGCCTGATGTGACTGCAATTTGACTTCCCACATTTTGTATGAGGAGGACCCCCGTGTATAAGCCTTCTTTAATTGCTTGAGTTGGTCGCATCTTCCGCAGCGGGCAAAGTTGTCACCAGGCTTCTTCGTAGAGTATTGTTCAAACTCAGAGCTCCGAATTTGACTAAGACCAGACAAAGATATTGGTTTGAGGCCAAATCTTGAATTAACCTCATTCACTTTGGGCAACACTCCACTCCATTGAAAAGAGGCAGGAAGGTGTTTGGAGACGACCTTCTCCCCTGTAACAAGTGTAGTTGTCTTATTAGGATTGTGATCGGCAGCATCATCAAGTATATCATATAGAGTAGCAATTGCCTACAGGGTATGAGTCGGAGGCTTCTTTGAACCAGTATTGCCGTATGCCCCTGCCCGCATCCCATCCTTTGCCTCTCCTTTGTACCGGTAGAATGTGGCTCGGCTAACCCCCATGATAGTACACCATGCATTTAGGCATACATCAATTCCATCAAGCGTCACCACATGGTTGCCATTGGAATCCATGTGGATCTGCTTGTGTACATCAAGCCAAACATGTTTCTAAAAGAAAACACCTCCAATGTCACGGTAAACTTGGGAATGAAGTACAGAAATTGAACACCGTGGAAATCATTGAGTACAATTTTTTGGACAACAGACGGTGCTCGCAACAGAGTTGATCGATTGTGAAGTAAGAAGTACTTCCTTCTTTGGTGGAGAAGGACCTCTACCCTCTGACGAGTGGTTTTGTACTGTCGAACGCCTACTCTAGGTCTCCGACGAAATACTTTAAGAGCTGCATTGTAATTGCTAGTTTGCTCTTGGTCATACAAACTCACATTATAAAGAAAGACATGTCGAGTTGGCCATGCTCGGAGGGCAAATATCCAATTCAATGGAATTTCATTCTCGTCTTAGCATTCAACAATTAAAATAGCAACATGATCATCTCCAAGTGGCCAACCACCAGTTTCAGGAACAAATCCAGAATCAATAGTCTGGCAAAGTCCAATTACAACATGAGCCCCAGATGTGTTTCGAAGAATAACGCGCTTTGAGAACCACGACGCGCGAGGAATTCCGTCACATGCAGCAACACCTGGAGGTAAGATAGGTGGAACTTGGACTACACCATCATATGAGCGTTCTTCCATCTTCAAGATATCACAATGAAAAGGAAGGAGGGTTAGTTATCCAAAATAATCGGCAAATTTGTATAGGACGGCTCCTATGAGAAGAGATAGACACAAATAAGATATGCTTATCGATACGAGGATAATTCCAGATGTTGAATATTTCAACACTAAATTAGGGGAATGTACAATAATACCATAGTTAGGTATAACAACACACTGTTGATTTTGACCTGGAGTGAACACACAAAATATACACAACACTTCGAACGAAGATCAACATTTAAAAAATTAATTATCATTATCCGGATTTGTTAAACTATCTTTATCAATATGAAATAGCAAGGAACCAATCTTTTTTTATGATAATAAAATAGACAGCACGAAGCCTCAGTGTGTTATCCTCGACCCGAGGATAGACCTGCAAATGATATCTGAAACACATAAGTGCATGTATGAATGTCATACATGCACCACCTCACATTATACATGCATCTCAGATGACATTTAGCTGGAAGTCAGTTATCCTCGACTCGAGAATAATCATCACAAATTAAGTGATCCAATTATTTTATATCATACTTTTGATATCCTCGACTCGAGGATAACACACAAGTAGGATATACCACTCATATTGTGCAAAGTCTGAGGTGACATCAAACCCTGATTCAGCTGATGAATTCATGATTTACTCATTGTAATTTCATCGAATTCCAACGAATCAACATCCAATATCCTTGAGTCGAGGATAATTATTTTTTCAATTTCATTCGCCTTTTTCTTACAGTACTTTACAATTTGGAGTTGGTGATTTGGAATGAACCAAGATTCAAGAGTTCTATTCTCGAGTCGAGGATAAACCTCATAAGTAATGTCCCATAAGTGATGGATTTGATTCGATTATGTGAGTTTAGGTTATCCTCAACCCGAGGATAACAGTGCTACAATGATTCCGTAATATGCAGAGTGTCACAGATAGAGATTTAGTTTATGTGCGAACAAGAACTGCTACGATGCTCAATGGTCAATAACACTGAATAACGTGCGATGGGGAGACCTGTACTATTGCATAGAAAGCAGAGGAGAAACATTGAAATGAGCTGTGCGACACAAGCAAATAGAAAATTAAAATGATTTCAATCAACGAGCAAGAAATACAGCCACACTTACATTCCTGCCCTAATAAACTATCCAAAACATTCGTGTCCCAAAAAAGGACCTGGAACAGTAAAAATCGGTTCAGTATCTTTCTAAGCAGACCCAAGAGCTGAAGCGTAGAAGTGGAAGCGGAGGCGAGGCACAGAGAGCTTCAGAGAGGGAAGAGTTCGAAATGAGTATTTCCAGGGGAAAGTCAGAATGTCGAAATGGACTTTGGTGCACAAAAAACGAAGGTGGGCGAGAAACTTGAAAGACTTTTCCAACGGCTTCATTTTTGGGCATGAAAACAAAGTATTTTTGTCACAACTTTTATGGTGACCATTTTAGGTTGTCGAGTCACTTCAATTTAGAAATGTGACCAACCCGGATAAGACAAAATGAGATTCGTTTTGAAAAAACCGGATTTTCTAATGAATGAAAAACTGAATGTCATATTTGGTTTCATTTGTAAAAAAGTAATAAAAATTAACAAAAATCTGCTAAATTAGTTTTTAAAAAATTGATTTGAAAAAAAATTAGCCTTATGAATCAGAATCGATATAAAGAAAATACCTCTTAGAATATTAAAAGTTTTAACCAATATAATTTGTTTTAGTATTGTTTTCAGATAAGAATTGAAGGAAATTTATTTTTGTCTTTAAAAAAATCATATATTCATTAAAGCTTTCTTCGTTTCATTGATATAAAATCAATTTTTTATCAACTTTTGATTAAATTTAAGTAAGTTGATAAATGTTTTTTGTCACACACAAGAAGAAGAAGAACTCTAGTTCGAAGGGCGGCGTGAATAAAGTGTTTATTTGATCCACCGCTAAGTCCATGTCCACCGGACTTATGTCACACACATATTTGTTCTTCAAAGTTGACGAAGAAGGGGAAAAAAGATTAATTTTATTTACAATCTTTAAAAATATGTCGAACCTACTTTGAGCTAATTCCTGCAATTTGATGACTTTCTAATAAAAGATTATCCTTGATTCAAGGATAAATTTTCCAATTATAATTAATAGTCAATTGCAATGTATTGAAAATTAGAAAATGGTGTAAAATTGTTATAATCACTATATTGTATAGTGTAATATGATGTGAATTTGAAAACTATTCATGGATCATGGTGTTTGTAATTCTTTATATCTTTTTATCTTGTGACTTAAGTCTTATTGTGTTTCTTAGGATTGCCAATATAAAACTATAGTAAATCAAATACATGTAGTTTTCTTAAAGATCGACTAAAATAAAATTTCATTGGTTTGGTATGTTTGTACTGTGTATCATAAGTTGTAAGAAATTATTAATTGACAATTGCAACTGTAAATTTGAAATGCAACTTGTGGACTACTTTGAAAAATCAAGTGCACTGTCAAGTTCAAGAAAAACATTTGTCGTATAATATGTACATTTTTAAAAAATTGTATGAGTAAAGTATATTATAATTCAATTTATCAAGTCATACATGAGGTTTTTAAGTAGGACGATAAATGTTTTATGTCACACAGAAGAAAAAGAAAACCTGTTCGAAGGGCCGGCGTGAATATAGTGTTTATTTGATCCACCTCTAAGTCCATGTCCACTGGACTTATGTCACACACATATTTGTTCTTCAAAGTTGACGAAGAAGAGGAAAAAAGATTAATTTTTGTTCACAATCTTTAAAAATAAGTTGAACCTCAAATTAGGTAATTAAAAAAACTCAAAATAACATTTATTTATTTTTAAACAAAAAAAATCTTGAATACAATTAAAATATTTTTTAAACGTTCAAGGTTGAAATTGTTGTAGAATCTAAACCAAGCAGGCTCTACAATATATCTTCAAAAGAATGGTATAAAAGAACACCAAACAATTTGATAAATCAAATTACCAATCAATGGAAAAATTAAATGTAAGACAAAGAGAAATTATAGAGATGCAAAATATCACATGCAAATTTTGAAAACAAATAAAGTTATTACAAATACAAACTTACATTGTATTCTTTTCTATACCAAGAAAGAAAACTATAAAATGATATCAATAATCCTAAATATCATAATGTTATAAACTTGATTTTAAAAACAAAATTAGAAAATGGTATAAAATTGTTATAATCACTATATTGTATAGTGTAATATGATGTGAATTTGAAAACTATTTATGGATCATGGTGTGTGTAATTCTTTATGTCTTTTTTATCTTGTGACTTAAGTCTTATTGTGTATCTTAGGATTGCCAATATAAAACTACACTAAATCAAATACATGTAGTTTTCTTTAAGATCGACTAAAATAAAATTTCATTGGTTTGGTATGTTTGTATTGTGTATCATAAGTTGTAAGAAATTGTTAATTGACAATTGCAACTGTAAATTTGAAATGCAACTTGTGGACCACTTTGAAAAATCAAGTGCAATGTCTTTATAATCCTAACTGGTTACAAACTTACAATTTACAACATGAAATTAACACATATCGAAACAAAGAAAGACATATAAATGTAGTTTTATATAGATCCACTCAAAGAGTCCTAATTTGATGAACAATGGCTCTAATAAATGTTTACAAAGTTACCATTTAAAAATTATTTGGATTTGAAATTTACAATACAATAGTAATGAATAATTAATATTATTAACGTTGATTTCAAAATTTAAAAAATTCTAATTACGTTTATATCAAGTAAATTTTTTATGAACTTCCCAAAGAAACTAATTCAGAAAACATTTTCATCATGCAAGAGTATGCCAAAGTTGGTAGTTTTCAAATCATTCTAAGTACAATCAAATTGACGAATGAAAACGTCCCATATTCATTCAAATTCAGGAACATTCATTAACCGAAAAGTAAACCGAAGCATTGCGTCATTTCGGTATAGTTTCTAAATTAAAAATAATTGGACATTCATCTATCGCGTCGCTTGAAAATTAGGTTTGCTTTGGTCTCGAAAGTAGTCAAAAAAGTTGAAGAGCCGCCAATCCCTTCACTTTTTCAAGAGTGAATAAGGGCGTGACACCTCTCTCTCTCTCTCACTCTCTCCTCGCTAGGGTTTGTATCTTCTCTGTCTTTCTGTGTGTGCGCGTGTGAGAAGTGAATGCGCTTGTGAGTTATATGTGCGTTGTGTGTGCGTGTGAGTACACGAGTGTGTGCGCGTGAGGTGTTTGTGTAGTTTCAAGTGTGTGTATGTGCGCGTGAGGTTGTGTGCGCTGAGTGTGAGAGCGTGTGTATGCGAGTGCATGCGAGTGTGTGTGAGGTGAGGTGAGTGTCTGTAAGTAGGAGTTTGTGTGTGTGAGGTGTTTGTATGTGAGAGTTTGTGTGAGGTGCTTGAGGTGTGTATATGTGAGTGTGTGAGCATTAGGTGTGTGTCTATGTGCGCATGAGTTCGTGATTGTTAGCGCTTAGGGTTTCAAAGTTTCTAGATTAAGTTTCACTTCAGCAAGGGTTTTGGTAGTGATTTGCAAAGATTTTCAACTGTTAAGGTTTTGGAGGTTAAGATTGTCATAGCTAGGGTTTCTGTCTCACCAAGGGTTTCGATTGTCCATGTACAAGGGTTTTCTGAGGCTTTGTCGTGAACAAAACCCTAATTTAATTAAGCTTCCCCACACATCGATTGTGCATGGCAACTTCAATCAAATTCAAAGCTTACTCTTGGTTTTATTTGTAGACACTCCAAGTAAGTTTATGATAACTTTCTTAATTCTGCATTTCGCGTTTCAAGCTGCATCTGATTTTGTGTTTATGACATTGTATATGTGCGTGAGTGGAGAAGTGCCTGACACCATCGTTTGTGAGTTTGTATTGCTAATTTGTTTGTTTGTTTGCTGGTTTTTCTGCGTTTTTATTGCAATGAATTGTTGTTCGTAAAAAAATAGCCATAACTAGGAACCGTTTATTCTCGAGCCGAGGATAAACTTGTTGTCATGGTTCACTGGTAAAGTAAACGACGTCTGATTCACTAGTAATTGTTTGAATTTCAATCAATTTATCATTGACCCAAGAATAAATACAAGAAAATACCATGACAAGAAATAAAGTATCCTCGAGCGGAGGATAAACTAGTTGATATTCAATGATAAAAAGGACTAAGGACCCGAAATCATGCTTGTTGTTAAGCAGTTACAGAAAATTAATGAGAAAAATATATTTGACCGTTACACGTCGATACTTGACATGAGGAATAAAACCATATCTATAAAAAATGATTCCTTGTTTATCCTCGAGTCGAGGATAACTGGCTTCCAAATTACGATACTATCAACGACCAAAGAAACATTTATCTTTGACTCGAGCATATAGAATTCATGAGTCCATGACTTTTGAGCATTTACATGTTTGGTTATCCTCGACTTGAGGATACCAGGACACACAATCGAATGTGTTTTGTCATGAAAAAGAATATCTATCCTCGACTCGAGGATAGGCCACATATTGATTTCTAATTACTGTGTGGTCATGCATTCAACAGATGGCAAATGACCCAATGGATATTGTGGACGACTACGACTATTCAGCGGAGGAGTTCTTTATCATGAGGTTCAAAAATCCGTTCAAACCGTCCCCCTTCATCGACAACGTGGTGGAGAACTATGGCACACTATGGGCGTTTCGGGATACAGTGCGGACATGGTCGTTATCAAAATCCGGGAAGTTTGTACAGATAACGATGAAATTAAATGACGAAGTCCTGTATGTGCTTATGGACTGCAAGGAGAGAGTGACCTTTGACGAGCAGCAACAGAAGGAGTATATTGTGCTCGGAGTTCAAGCTTTTGATGATGCAGGAGCTGATCTTCCCCACTGCCACTCCATTGTCGTCAAAGTGGGTTTATATCACGGTCAATTTGACTTCTCGGAGTTGTTCAAATGTGTTGTTCGAAATGGGCAAGGATCGCTAAAAGACGCGTTTGAGAAGTACTTGCCCTGGACAAACGATGATGCTCTGAAGGTGAATAGCCGATTAGTTCGAATTCATCAACTCCTTTCAGCATTTGAAGCTTGGCGGTTCCTATTGAAGCGACTCCACGTCGTCGACCTCGCCAACTTGGTGCTGATGCAACCAATCCATCGAGTTCATCTGCACTTAGAATTTCAAGCCGTCCTCTGCCAAGAAGGCCGTCGACAACGACTCCAAGCGCTGGAGAGCCTTCTTCAAAGAAGAGGAAGTCCACCGCTGGTGGAAGCTCCACCTCGACCGTAACGCGGGCTGCGACTCCAAGCAAAACCCGAAACAATCCGCAGGTAGATTTTGAGGCGGCCACCGAATTGCAGTGCTTGTTTTGGGAGGAATGCAAGAGATGCTTCCTGTTCGAGAGTTCAACTTATGGGGTTCGAATCAAGCAGTGCGTTGTTGCAAAAGCCTAGTACATCATTTGGGGAATGGAGGAGGGCATTGTGTTAAGTACTATGGACTTCCTCGTGCAACTTGGCAAAATTGGTCAACGCCAGAAGATCCGTGTGTGCCTAGTTGATGAGGATGGTGAGCCTCTTCAGCGGAAGCCTACGTCTTGGGACGATATCAGAAAAGGCAAGTTCATGCTAATCAATGGACAACATAGTGTGGAGGCCTCCGGGCGTCTGCAAAACGTTGAAAAGTGTGGGGAGAATCGAAAGAATGATTTGCAGCAATGGGATGCGTATGAAGTTTGGTCAACAGATCCCCTAAAGTTGGAGAGGATTTCCAAATTCTACAATGACACCAACTACCTGGACCATGCTCAGCCGACATGGGGAAACCAGATCTTAAGCTGCCGAAGAATTTGGCTCAACTCGGGTCAACCGAGTTACCAGCAAGGAGTGGGCGCAACTCGCAGCAATGCCGCAATTTTTGACGAGGAGAAATACTCGGTAAGCTTTCGTCTTTGGAAGTATCCTCGAGTCAAGGATAATACTTGATACTAAACAACTTCCATTTTAACTCTCCTGCATGTCTTCTTCATTTTCATTGTTTTTGTTTAAATATTTGACATGCATGGGTTTCCTGAATTACAGTTGTTCTCCAAACTTATTGTTAACCGCTTCCAAAACATCGACCCCATGAAGGAAGGGAAGTAGCTGAACAAGTCGTTAGATATCACGAATGAGATCAAGGTGATCACATTGTCTGATGACATTTTCAAGCTGTGGGAAGATTTTCTCGAAAAGCACACGAAAAGCAAGATCATCAACCCGGACACGATGGTCATGTATTATGGGCGAAAAATTTCAGAGCCTCTCCCATCCATCGTAAATTTTTCAAGAGGTTGGGCCACCTCTCCGATAAGGATTTACGGGACCCGTTCACCTATCTCGTTGATAGTGAAGGCCCAAATGGGTACCCGAAAGTCACGCTCTGGCGGACAAGCGTTGTTTACGGGTCATGCTATCACTACAAGGAGTGGGCAGACCGCCGGAAGAGGAAGCGCATTGTCCAGCAGGAATTGATCGCAATTGATCCTTCCTTGAAGTTTTTGATGCCAGACAGGTCTACAAACGACGAGGTGTGAAAGGTGTGGAAGCAAGAATAGTGTGTGTCTTTCGCGACTTACAATATGCTCCTTGTCTGGCCTGGCAAGGAGTTCTTCTCCATGAGGCTCACAAATACTGGAAAGCTTAAGCGAGCATCTCTGTTGGTGGAGAAGTTTCCGAACGTGTTTCCATTCTTTCGGAAGTTTTTGTACGTGAAGAGCCACATCGACCCGGTTATTGGACCAAGGAAGCTTCGCGATTTTGATGGGGAGAAAATGGACTTCTCCAAATATTTTGATCCGCGTGCGTAGGATAGAGAGTGGTCCCTTGGTCTCTTTGACTTTCGACAGGTCCCCGGGTGGTCTTCCAAGGAGGACTCATCTGAAGAGCCATACTTCTCGGAGTTTCTTAAGACCTTGAAGACACAGAGAAGGAAACCCACCCTAAACTTTCTTACAATTTGGGTGTGGATAACCTCTTCGGAGCAGCGAGCGGTGCAAGCTAAAAAGTATGCGGAGAGATGGATGTCAAAATATGTGTGCCTTTAGTCGAGGTACATGCCATCCGCATACGAGCGACTCAATTTGGGGACATTGAGGTCGAAGTGTACTGAGGTATACCTATTGTTCCTCATAAAGGACAACCATCCCGATTCTTGTGCGCTACTGAAGAAGGTTGATCTGAATTACTCTGCCGTGGATACTCCATACTACACGGGAAAAAACAAGTATTTGGAGGCATGCTTCGCAGTTCACGGCTTCGAGTTGCGGATGGAGTTCTACCTTGAGCTCCTATCAGCCTTCAGCAAGTCCGGGAGCAGAGTTTTTGGAGTCTATAGTGGCTCCAAGCTAGTGCTGGCGAGGAAGGTAATTGATCACCTTCATTACTAAGCTTATCCTCGGGTCGAGGATAAACCTGATGAATCACCTATTCACATTTTTTTGTTTTTGGTTGGTCTGAATCATGCCTATTTATGTATTTCTTAGTATCCGTTTATCCTCTTGTCGAGGATAACTCTCATGCTTGCCTCTTGTTGCAGTTCGTAGAGACAATATTCCTTTGGAATGCACCTAATCGTCACTAAGTACTTCCAAAGTAAACCGCCCCTAATTCGTCTCCATAGAGACCAGTTGTTTCTTCTAGAATCACTAAATAATCCATAAACATGAAGCACCAATCCACCGGATCCTCACAACCGATTCCGGATCCTTCCGGATTCCGGATTCTAATAATAGATTCCGGATACTTCCAAATTCCGGATAATTCCAAATTCTGGATACTTCCAAATTCCGGATTCTAGTAATAGTTTTTGGATCCTTCCGGATTCCAGATTCTAATAATAGATCCCGGATCCTTCCGGATTTCGGACTTGTTACACTAGTTTCCGGATCCTTCCGGATTCCAGATAACTTCTGACGGAGCCTCTTCCGGAGTTTTTAAGCTAGTGGTCGGGTGCCACTGATCATGTTTTGTGTAAGTGGCTGGATTCCCCACTGTCTTGTGGCTTAAAGTGGCTAGACACCCACTGCCCCGAAACTTATAGTGGTTAGACACCCACTCTCCCTACTCCGCTAACCGGTGGTTGATTGCTGCTGCTAGACACACACTCTCACAACATCCAGATGGCCATCCGGACGCGGTCACGCAAAGATAAGTCTAGACTACAATGACATTCCGGCAAGTGTTGTCGTGATTCTATCGAGTGAGTATTACGGTTTGCAACGAGGACTCCTTCTAGACATACACATCACGCTTTTTCCTATCGTGCGGGTAAACTCCAGTCTCAACCGGAATCTGGGTTCACACGGATCTTCCGTGCCCTAGAGACTACCGGGAACACCTCTGCAATATATCTCTTCCCCTCCTGGCTTCTTCCGGACCGTATAGACTACCAGGAACACCTCTACAATACGTCTCCAACTCTCCCGGGCGCTCTCCTAATGCAAGTCCCAACTGGTTACCTCAAGTTACAAACACAATAACGCTCACTATGACAAAACCTATCCACAACAACACAAACTGCAATGGATCCGTTCCTCACAAAAACGTTCAACACTAGGTTATAGAGAAATATATTCAAAGGCTAAGATGTTTTCAGCTAGAAGAAACAAGATGACGAGCCTCTTAAGACTCGTCCTTTAAGTTCTAACTAAGTTCCTAATCTCAGCTCCATCTTATCCGCGAGGAATCCGGAAAATCTTATCATAAAAGATCTTATCCCTGAAAACCCGGATTTCAAATCTCAGATCCGAAATTTATGGATCTGAGATCCGGATTCTGGATTTCGGCTTCCGGCTCCCAGCTTCCGGAATTCGGGAATTCGGAAATCCGAAAATCCGGAAATCCCTGAATTCCAGAAATCCCTTAATTCCGGAAATTTCTGAAATCCGGAAATTCCTTGAAGTCCGGAAATTCCCTGAATTCTGGAAATGCTCTCCGGATGCAAACTTTCCTTAGTCTCCTTTGTCAGTAGCCGGGTGCAATTCTGAGCCCCATCGTTAATCGCTACTAATTCAAAAGAAACTAGGGATTCTCTAATGCTATTCCTAACTATGGTGTCTTCTTATTCCTACGCCTAGGTGATTCCTCTATCTCCTTCCCAGCGTCTGTCTTCTCCGGAGTTTCCTCCGGCTGCTGAGTTTGGATCCGAAAATCGCTGTTGGAGATTCTTTTGCTGGTGGTGTTGCTGCCGACCTCCCTGCTGACCAGATCTGCTTTCCCATGAGGTTCCGGAAGCTCCCTGTCGGACTGACAACTTCCTCGATACATCGTCTCGAGGTTGGGGAAGTCGACCTCCGGACGATAGTTGATGGCAGTGTAGTTGAGCGCCGGAACACCGAAGGGGTTTCCTACATGAGGATCTTCTCTTAGAGTTGTCATGAGGAACAAACGGCTGCCGGATGAAGTCCGTTTCATGATGATAGTTCTAGAATCCGGATCACCCCTGAAATAGTCCGGATTTCTCCGGACGTCCGCACTAATACTAAGTACTCAAATAGCACTGTTTAAGGATTCCGGTTGGACCATGATTCCTTATTTCTTATTTCTACGTATTTTTTGCCTACAATAATATTCTATTTACTGATCTTTTATTAAATTTTACATCTAGCCGGATTTTAAAGCTATATCCGGAACTATGTGGGAACGGATTCCCACACCTCTCCATTTTATTTTTCTGTAGGTCTCGTGTTTACCTCATTAGTTTTGTCTTTTCTTTCGCAGATGTTCGGAACGTTATTTAACGATCTGGTGGACAAGGACTATCGCATGTTATACAAACACAATGCGAAAAAAACGACTTTCTCCATAGAGATTGTGCATCCTAGAATCCGTCTAGATTGCAACTATGGAGAAAAAAACGACTTTCTCCATAGAGATTGTGCGTACATTGGTCCACTGCCGCCGGATTCCGACGTTCCCGAATCCGCACCTGCATTTATTACTTCAGATCGCAGGCCCTCAAAGACTGCAGCCGCTTGCACAAGCTCTACACAGAGGACTTCGGAGATTGCAGCTACAATGGCCTCAACCTCTGGAGCCAAAGCTCCCATTCATTGGCCTTGAGCCATTACAGCTTCTGGTGTTCGTCCTAGAATCCGTCTAGATTCAGTCTGCATCGATGAAGAACTTGCGGAGGATGCCGACCCACCACTCTCGCGCCATCTTCTCATCATGTTGATGATGAAGGCAAATTACCGGTGCCATCATCCTCTGGAGTCGACGTTGAGGTGGGAACCCCAATGAGGTTCCTTCCTCTGATATTCCCAGTCCTCAAGGGAACGCCTCTGCTATTTAAGCACCTCCATTTGAGGAGGCGCCACAAGCTAAAGGGGGCACAAAGCAGAATGTTGCCATCATCCTGCTTTTAGATTCCAGTGACGACGAAGACCCTAGACCTCTAGTGGCTGGCCCATCTAATGTTGTTACTCCCAGAGGAATACGTCCTTTGCGACCAACTATGATTGAGGCTTCCGACTTTTTTATGAATGCTGCTAAAGAAGCCCCGCCCCTCTGAAAAGGTTGTGAAGTACAAACTTGGTGGTGATTTTTATCAGCATCTGGCGTACAAATGCCTAGTGGTGAAGAAGGACAAGCAAGGTATGGTGGACTGCTTCGAAGAGTCCAAGCGTAGGCAGGAAGAGATGGAGGCCGCTCTTGAAAAGCAGAGGGAGTGGTTTGCTTTGGAGAAGGTGCGGATTGAGGCGATTATCAGGGCTGAGCTTTAGCTTCAAATGAAGGCAGACTTGGCCCACATGTACTTGAAGAGCCCGAATTCGGGAGCAACATCATCTGGTCCTCCTGCCTCTGAGGTGCCTTTAAACACAAGTTATCCTTGCGTCGAAGATAACTCTGGTCCAGGGCTCTCTGCTCCTTTGCAGCCTTCGGCTGGATTACGTCAGAGTTCGCCGTCTATTCCTATTCTTCAACCTTCCTCTGCTGATCATCACCAATCACTTCCTAGAGAAGTACCTACGTTCGCTCCCTTTGAGGTGCCCTCTTCAAGAAGAAGCCCTCCTATGGAATATCCTCGACCCGAGTATACGCCAGATCTCTGCCTTCACCAAAACTCGCTTCCACTCCTTACTCCCCTTCAACAGTCCGAGGAGTGCGACGTAGAGGTCCGCATTGTCGACCTTCCTGTGGTGGCTATGGATGTCAGTACGGTGGAGGAGGATCGAGTGGATTACGAGCCGTCACTTGATGGACCTAGAAATGAAGCGTCTGATTCTGACTAGGTTGGCTAGCTCTTTTTTTTCCAATTTTTTCGAGCTATTTTACGAGCTGCAACCGTGTATTTTTTGAATGACTACTCATAGTCTCCAGTAGGTCTTATATAGGTGTGTTGGACTGCAGGCATCGAATCCATATGAGTTTTGATGTACATTAGGCGAAGTGTACATACTTGTAAAAGCATTTGCTTATAATTTATTGAATTGTTTAACAATTCTATTTTCTTCAATTGTTTTCTCAGATGAGAATGGATGATATTGTTCATTGACCACTTGCATTGAAGCCTCAGATTGGGAATGATTTACAGAAGTCACTATGTGAGAAAATTGATGCAATGTGTCACACTTTCTTTGCATATTGCTCAATGTGCATTTCATCAGGTAATTTCCATTGACTTTAGTGTGTGTTCATCCTATTCTAGGACTGTTTACGGAGGAGTTTGTCCGTTGTCCTCAACCGGCGGCCACACAAGTGGGTTAATATTGTTCTCGATATTAATGGCATCTTGTGCGAGACAGAGCATGCCCCTGGGTTGTCTATAGGCTTAGGGAGTCGGGCAGTGTATTTTTGCACCGTCCCTATGTACATAGGTCCAAAAGCTGTATACACTCGCCCTGGAGTTCGTGCGTTTCTGACGGACATCCGAAACATTACGAACTCTATTGTCGTATGGAGCTCCATGAAGAAGTCCATTGTTGTTGAAATTGCGAAGTATCTTTTTTCGGACATGCCTTCTCCAACTTTGGTTCTTGGTTAGGAAAGCTGTGAGAGAATTGACACCTCGCCCAATAAGTTCTTGATGGATCAGAATAATTCGAACAAGATGATCTTTTTGAAAACCCTATCATCAACTTTATTTGGGCGCCAACTTGAGTCGATGGTCTCAGATTCGAACAACACCCTTCTCATCAACGACAACCCGAAGAAGAATGTTTGTAATCAAATGGGAAATGCCATTTTTCTTCGTCTTTGGAGACATGCGGCTTGAGATGACTAGTTCTTTACTCAAGAACTTGTACCTTGGCTGCGACGTTTGGTTTCCAAATGCTCTGTTGGGCAATTACATGATTATGTTAATAACAATCGCATAGGGGTTCCACCGTTGGCTCCTAATAGTCCTTTCATGAAATATATTGTAGATGGGATGGTGCTCTCAAACAAGAACGTTGGTTTTGTCTATGAAATTCCACATGGTTCTACTTCATCGACTTCATAGTTTCAAGGGCTTCTTTTTTGTGTAACTATAGTAGGCATTTAGTATCGACATTGTAAACACCCTTTTACATTTTGAATATATAAATATTTTACAACTTCAACAAGTTTTTTTGTAAATTATTTTTCAAGTCTTGTGTTTTTCGTTTTCTATGTGTTGCTATTCATCTTTGGGTCGGTCCTAGGATTTATCATTGTTTTCAGTAATATTGATTATCCTCTCCTTGAGCTTACTATTTTTATTGTGGAAACAAGGTAAACTGTATTTCTTCGGGCCTGGTTTCATATTTATCCTTGGGTCGAGCATGCGTTGGATTTCTGTAGCTGTTGTTATGTCCTACTCATCGCTTCTTTTATTTCATGTGCCTCTTGCAGGTTGTGAAGGCTACCGTCCCTCCTCTATGTAGGAGTGATCGTAGTAAACGGCCCTCCAATTGTGGCTCGTTTTCTGAGTACTCTAGATCTCTTCCTGGAGGTTTTTCCCAATTCCACCATTCAAAGTCATTTCTTATGTGCACTGCAACCGATGCTGCCTCTACTATCATGGACTTTTCTACACAGAAGGTCAATGATGGTGTTGTTGATAGCCCTCATGAGCGGAGGGCTGGAATTCCTTGTGTGGCATCTCTTTCGCCACTCAAGCGGATGTGTGCTTTTGTAGAGCCTGATGGCGATTGCACTTCTAAACGGCAGCTCTATGTTAATGGTGCAATTAGTGTAAACAAGGTTAAGGAGTATGAGCCAATCTCTTCCAATTTGATTATTCTGCCTTCGTTTATTCCTATCCAGCTTTCTCCTACCCCAGCTAAGCGGAGGCGACTTCCTAGTTCGAGATCTGAAGGTATTGTAGGAGTTGGTAATCCTCCCATATGTTCCACGGGATTGCATACTGAATCTCTTGGTTTAAAGCCTAGATCTTTGAGATCCACATCTTCAAAGTTTCGTCAAAATTCACTATGCTTGCGTGGAGGAGGTGGTTCTGGGACTGATAGTGGTCGGTGCCATCAATCACGTCACTCACCTCTGCTAAAATCCGTGAATTATTCAGAAGTCGATGATTACTATAAACCCTATTCTCGGAGTAAGGAAATTTATGATTGGGTATGCGAATGTGAAAGCGCAAGAGGCCTTGCTTCTGCAGACACAAGGAGGTGGTTCAACCATTCCTTCTAGTGGAGGGAGAACTCCTAACTGGGAACAGTTGTATATGCTTTTGGATTCTTTCCTTGTTTTGTTGTAGAGACGATACTAGAATAGATCCTACACTACTATAAATAGAAATGTTCTTGCGATTATTTATTTTGGTAAACAATGTCATGAAAATAAAATTTTAGTATTATTATTTTCCATTGTACTCACTCCTCTTTGACTATGGTAGAATTATATTCTCTATGCTAATCTATTAATAGTATGTCTTGTGTAATGCAATTATAGAGAGTCACCATGATCATGTTGTTTTATTGTTGGATTTGAGATGTTTCTCGTATGTTACATGATGTATGCCTCCGTTTGCAACAACTTTTCACGATATTTGTGCCCGAAGTAATAGGCTTTTAGTCTCAAATCTCACGATTTGTCTCATTTTAATGAATATGGTGTTAAAGATAGTTCATTGTACTCACATAGTCGACTGTTTATTTAAGTTTTATAAAATAACACTATCGTCACAGTTTGTCTTCATATTAGGTGAACAATTGAACAAATGTCACATAGTAACCAAGTGACGAATACATCGTAAGAAACACAAATGTGCAAAACAATGATTGCAATTTCTTTCGTGCTATACATTCCATACTAAGCAAAGATATGAGTTCCACAATATATTAATAGAAACTTGGGCGACCACATTCCAGACACTTTAGCTCGGTTCGAGCTAAAGTGCGCACCGTCATTAAACTTCTATCCCAAATGATGAAGGGTAGATAAAGATAAAACGCCTCGGTAGAGCAGACAATTTCTGATGTTGTAATATTGAAAGACAAGAATCAAACATACCATAATGACTGATACCCAAAACACAATTTAAAGAACACCATGCTAACAATTAAACATGTATCGACCTAAATGGTGAACAAATTAATAGTGTATAGGAATGATTAGCATCCCAAATAGAGAGGATTGGAATATAATCCCTGAACAAATTAGACCCAGAAGACCTAACTATATCAAATGAAGTACTACTCATCACAATTTGCAATCGCACTGATATCAAAGATTATAAATCTAGGGCTATTATTATCCGGACATAGCTAGTGTAGCCAAGGACTCGTTTATGATCCTTATATGCCCCCTTGGAATTTTTGTGGCTGGATAATTTTCTTTACCACAACCTCCATCTTTATTTTTGGTCTTTGATTTCTAAGCAGTCAAAATGGAATCCATACTTTTCCACAACATGGCTACTCTCTTCTCAATTGTCCATCGAAGGTTGTCATCTATATCCCAATCTTTATAGAAATGTTTAACATTTGGATCGGTGGATAAAGGACGGAAGAATTGGATGTGGACAGTGTTTGGCCTATCTTGATTTGAATTCGGCTCTGACATTGCTGGGGCAATCCAAAATGGTTTAGGATCACCGTCACAAGGTCGCAATGCAACAAACTACCATGCAAAAAGATCACATCCAATTCAAAAAAAAGGGAGGACGATCACGTCGTTGTCCAACAAAATGGTCATCTTCACCATACTCTTTGCAAACATCACCCTCTGCTATGAACTGATCTTTGATGGCATGGGCAATTCTCATCGTTAACGAGAAGCCCTCTTGCAATGAAATTGGGTTTTCCATGGAAAAAGTAAGAGCATCTCTAACACCTCGCCAGTAGTAGGATAGTCGCTCAAAACGTCTTCGAGCTTCAACCGACTCCCGCGATGATCGCTCCCAATGACCAATGAATCCTAATTTCCCTTTCAACACATCCGGGAGATGCCACATTAAGGAAGGTTGCAGTGCATCGGCTTCCCCACGAGGCCACAATGACCGCCCTTTATAACCTTCCTTCCACAATATAATGCGAGTGTCTTCTCTCATCTTTGGAAGCCAATCCTCCTCATGACAAAAAAAATTATACTTCATCACCAGGCATCCAGATGCGTCTAGATAAAACTTAAATTGGTGAGCTTTTGTATGACCCTGCAAAGCTTTCCTAATGTCCGCAATTGAATCCTCAATGAACTTCTTAAAGTCCGGAACTTCTTGGATGAGGTGCGAGATTGTGGGAACTATCTCATTTGTCATGGACTTCATAAAAAGAGGGATTGTTGGAAAACGCTCCTTCCTTAACGCCATGCTCCAACGACCAAACAATGCATCTATATCATTGTGCGTGTGATCAACCAGCATGAAATTGACATATACCTTGCGGAAGATGTGTTTCGCAACAAGTAGAGACCAAAAATAAAAATAAAATCTGTTCTTGTAATCATCTTTTGCATTATCCATCTGCACATTCACAATTGGAGTCAAAGGCCTCCACGGAACCAATTTATCTCCAATCTGGCATAAAGGATCAAAACAAACCTCTGCGCCATGTAATACTGCTTCATACAATGGATGGTAACAAGATTCCGAAAAGAGTTGCTGAGACGACCATTTAGGAGACTCCCCAATGTCGCGTAATTGTTTTACAAATGATCCGACCGTGTAAATGGCATAGTGAGAGTACAGATCGAGGCCGTAATGCATGTAGCGCTGGTCTACATGATCATGTCCGAGCATGCTAGTAACTATGTAGAGCCAAAATGATAAAGTTGTTAAATTTCAAAAAATTAGAGCTTAAGAGCTATAAAAACAACTTTAAAAGAATAAAGTAAAAGTAAAAGTAGAAGTAAAATAAAAAATAAATAGAAATTACTAAAGTAAATAGAAAATAGAATTAGAAGGGTACCAAAAAAGGTCATAACTCCTAATGATATGAAAAGGTTTTGAAATTAAACCAAAAGAGGTGATAGGAAAAGTCATTAGGAAAAGTGGTATCTTTTCATAATTAGATACTATAAGTGAATAGAAAGTGATGATGATCACACCACATTTGAAGAAAACTATGTGAGTCCTAGCTTGGATTGAAGCTAGTAAGAATTCTTACATGTGATTTGTAAGAAATTTGTTTGAAATATATTTAATTATTGAATTATGTGTGAGTCTACGAGTTGCTAGCTACATAATTGTAATTGTTGTATGAAATTGTTCATGTGTAATAAGACACATTAAGTAAGGAATTAAATTCAAAATTATGAATTGTGGAAGTTAAATGTGAAGGAAAATTGTAATGAGATTACAAAATTCACTAGAATAGAATTTATAATAAATAAATTAAATTTGTGAATTTTGGAAGTGAAATTGGTTAGAGTAGAAATTGAATATCTACAGTACCAATTTGTGAACAAATTGTAAGAAATAAAAACATAAAAAATAAATAAATAAATAAACCAAAAATATACAAGACAATTGATGCATAGAAGTGAAGTAGAATTAATTGCAATCGGAAATAAAATTAATTCTGAATTGCATATAACTAATTTCAATAAAAAATGCATTATGTATGTGATGTACTAATACTTGTTTGAAGTTTGTGATTCAGAATCATTGGAATTGGAATTCATGAGAATTGAAGTTTCAATTACAAATGCATTATTAATTTGAGAATTAATAATTTTTATTATTAATGTTTGATCCACATATGGTTGAGAACATATAATGTGGAAATTACATTGACTTGTGAGTCTAGTAATTAAATTGTAAATTTTAGATCAAGAGTCTAGTAGTTGTTAAAGTTAATCTTTAAGACTAGCTAAGAAGTAGAATTGATCGAAACTTTTATTACAAGAATATCCTTAGAAAGTGTAATAGTATATGAAGGATAATAGTGTAGTAAAAAAGTTATAATTAACAAAAGAATAAAAGTTTGACATAAAGAAATATTCAAAGTATAGGAAGTCTAGTTAAAAGAGATAATAGTGCATCTAGTTAATTGAGACAAGAATTAGACTTAATACTTTGAACCTTTAAAGAATAGTGTTAATTATTACTTGTGTGTTGTTTGTGCTTTAACTTGTGGTTAAAAAGTGTGATGACAAGAAGTATAAAGTGAAGACATAAGGAAGCTTGGAGCTCATTGCTAGAGGTTAGATTGTGATTTATTAACTTGAACTAATTAAGGAATTGGCAATGAGTACCAAATGGATAGAATCCATTTATCCATGAGGATATAGGTTAGAGGTCGATGGGCACTTCACAGAATAATGACAATGAGCAAGGCTCACGTCATAATTGCACATGCTTGTGGGTATAAGAATAATAAGTAAAAATCCTTAAGAGTGTAGGTTATAGTTACACTTTTAGCTTCAAAACCTTAAAGCCAACAACAATCGACATATTTATTAGTGGAATTAGAGATAACAACCTAAGTCTAGACGCCAGGTCATCCCCTAGAACGAACCTAACAGTGGGTGTAGCCTGGGTGTTTTGTAAGTCGACCCAAGTTTCAAACCTTACATTTTGGCGACCATGCTGGGGATGGTACCGTCAAACCTTAAGTAGTTTCTAAATGAAGAGAAAAATAAATTAAAAATTAAAAAATTAATTTGAGTGGTTTAATGAGTGATTCATCAAACATCAACTTAAAAAAATTAAGTTGAAATAAGTGTAGAAGTGTACATGGGAGACTATACTGGGAAAGTATGTCGTTCCCATGGGAGATTTCTAAAGAATCTTTGAGTGACTTCTTTAGTGGTCCGTATTTGTTTAGCGCCCTTTACCGTGCCTATAGAGGAGCGTATTACGGACAAGGGTTCCAGTTTTATGGGGCTCACCCAAAAATTGATAAATCATTTAATGAAAAATTTAAACAACTAATTTTAAACAAAGTGTGGAGTAAGGGCGAGGGTTTCAATGAAGTTATTGTTAAGAAAAGGACATTGTATTTAAAATATCAACTACACTACCTTTTCGTCCAGTATGGCAGATTAAAACTCCAGACACAACCATTAATTTCTAGAGGTATTGGGGCTTGGAACGGGTATAAGTTTAATAGGGAAGTTTATATCTTTGTTTATAGTAAACAAAACTTTGAGAGCAAAGTATTTTTTTCCGACTTCTTATCTAAAGATTCAGAAGTTCTCGTTAGTGTAGCCTTTGATTTATTATGTATTTATGAAATGAGTTCCTCAGTTGAGACTTTTAAGGAACAACAAACAAGGTTAAAAAGATTGTTGATAATTTATTCTAAAATTCAATACAATGAGGGTAAATTATTTAGACTTTTGGGGATAGAAATAGAACGCATTAAAGAAAGCAACCAACATTCCGTCAATAGAAAAAAAATTGTCAATAATTTCTTACAAAAATTCAATTATCCAAGAGAATTGATAATAGAACCATTGTCACGAGAATTTCAGACAGAGCAATTTACACTAACTGATTGGCGTCACTATTGTTTCCTGAATGGAGCGAATGAGAAAAATTGAACGCCTAGATTCCAAAAGTGAAAGAAATAAATCCCTTAAATTCTTGTATGCAAGGATAGTTTACTATGAAACTTTTATCAGTCATGATAGGAAATATTCAGCAATAGTAGAAACTGAAATAGATAAATTTATTGAACAAGCAAAAGAGTGGCTGAGTGACCTTGAAATAGGGAAATTGTTGACATATTTGGGTTATCCTATAAATAAGGAAAATGAACTAAACCTATCTATGGAAGCTCTCTACCTTTGCTCAAATTAAAACTCTTTGCAGTTTCTTAAAACCAAACAAATATCCAATGGCAAAATGAGTCAAGAGATTAATCTTCTATGTACCCAATTAATGGTGGCAAAATAATTAGAAGATTAATCAACAAAATTTGTATGTATCACAAGATAGGTCTTTATTACGGGGAATATTTAAAAATGGTTGAAAATGAGATAGATCTTTTAATAGGTATAGCCAGTGAATGGTTGGGAGAAAATGAAATGGGAGCTTTATTAACCATGTATAAGTATCCTAGAATTATTGAATGGGAAGTTGAGGGAATGAACTTAACGGAAGAAGCATTGTACCTTTGTTTGAATTAACACACTCAACATTCTTTGAACAATTCACTTGGAGAGTTAAATGTTTCAAATCCTTATGGCACCTACCAATGTCAGATAGGGGTAAAGGTAAAATTGAAGAACAAAGGCTAGAAAGAGCCGAACGTTATAAGAAAAAGGATAGCAAAAAGGGAGAGACTTATATTGTTAGCAATAAATTCAACCTTTAATAACATATCTTCATCTATACCTGCAGAAGTTCAGTTGCCAACAGAAAACTTAGAATTCACTCAACAAGATACAAAAGTTCAAACTCTTCTTCATTCACTCAAGTTCAGTTTAACAACTAAGGGACTTACCTCAAAAAAATTTAGAGTAAGGATAAGGAAAAAAAGACAACAATACATTTCACGTTCAGGTAACTCTAGTCCAAAGAAATTAAGGCTAGAAACCTGGAGTGACCAATCTAGTTCAAAGACTAGGGAGAGGGGATATAAGTCGGATAGTAGTCTAATAAACCAACCTAAGGAGGAAGAACAATCCTTCAAGATTCCAGTAGCAACTATATCCACCACTCAAAGTGTTCTAGAGGACAATAGACCTTTCCACCCAACAAAGTTTAAAATTCCATATCCGGAATCTTTTTATCAAAAATTAGATCTTAAAATTAAAAAAGAATTAGAGGATATTCCTAACTTTACTAACAAGGAAGCAATTATTTCCCTAGAAAAGTTTATTCAAAAAATAAGAACAGAAAGTGTTGAGAGTTCCCTACAGTTAGACAGAAAAGAGAAGAATTTCCGTCAAAGTATAGCGGATGTTTTTAGACGTACTCTTGAACCAACACCATTGAATTTTTATGCGCAAAATGTGATAGATCAATCAAGTGTAAATGGAGAAGAAGCAGGGTCCAGTAGTTTAAAAGGAGGAGTCTTTAATAGTGAGAGTAGTAAAACACAGGGTAGTAAAGCTGATGAGTATAGTACAAGTGACGAAGATCAAAGTGACTCTTCTTCATCAGATTCACCTAGATGGTCACTATCTCCTAGAGTACCACCCCGTCCTGTGATTTTTTCTACCTCATCTTCTTCTGAAGAATCTCCACCTCCTACTCCACCATCAACTCCATCTACTCCTGAAGGGGATTTTGAAAATCCATTTGCTATGGCTCAACACAGGATGTTAAACATTGCCCCTTTTCCTATATTTTAGGGAGATTTAGGGGGAGACCGAGATTCCTACTTTGAATGATTCCAAGTAGTTGCAACAGCTAATAATTTAGCTGTTGACAAGTATATCACCAGTTTTCCTGATAATTTACTAGGGGAAGCTCAAAGGTGGTATGCAGCTTTAAATCCTAAACCGATGGATTGGGAAGCGTTAAAAGAGTCTTTTTTAACGAGGTTTAGACCCCAGTCCTACCATAACACTTTGCAAGATCAATTGCAAAGTTTTCAAATGTATCCTACAGAAACTATAGCTGGATATTATACTCGTCTAAGAAACTTGTTGAATAGATGGCGAGATCATAATATGCCAGAAGCATGGATCACTAATACCTTCACCAGAGGATTATTAGATCCTATGTGTATATACCAAATTAAACTGTCCAACCCGGCAAATTTAACTGCAGCATATGAAGCTGCTAGAAATTGGAAAGCTCCTATGCAGCGATCTAATATGTTGTTACAGACGAGAAGAACCCCTTATTAGGACCCATACCTTTTACCTGTAACTACACAATATAGAATGGATAATAGTGGAAGAGATTATTATCATAGGTCAATATCTAGTCAACCTCAATTAACTATACAAGGACCACCTCATCCGAGAGAGCAACAACTTGCATAGATGCCTGCTGGTCATGAGGAAAGTGAGATACAAGCCTTACAAAAACAATTTAAGGAATTGTCAGTACAAGTTAATGAAGGTAGAAATAAGAGACCTAAACCTACAAACCAACGAACCAATATTTGGTGTAGTAATTGTAAGGGTCACGGACACTTAGCCACCGAGTGTAGATATCCTATAGGAGGAATTCCTAAACTTAAATGTGCATATTGTAGTGCAAAAGATCATGATATAACTACTTGTAAAAATATCAAGGAAGTTAAAGCCTTAGTGCAAGAACAACCATCTCAAGATAATAACCAAAAACAACCTTATAGAATTACATCCGAACGACCTTTTATTAAACATGGGAATAATAATAATCATCCGAGAGGAAATAACGGTTATAGTCAACACCAAGTTTGGAAAGGACCTAACCAGGATGGGAACAAGGAAGTAGTATGTTATAGGTATGGAGAGTCAGGTCATTATTCTAGGGAATGCACAAATAAGCGACAACAAGTAGGTTTTAATCCCTTGTGTGGGAGGTGTGGTCAAACAGGACATGTTTCTACCTTTTGCACAGCCATAATTACTGAGTTTCCTAATGTTAGAAAACAAGTTCAAATTCAAGAAGTAGAGTCTTCTAATTCTAGAAATATTAACTATATGGCTATTGATACACCTCATGATGTCTTTATCACTAGATCCCAAGCCAAAAAAGCTCTTGAAAAAGAACCTGTTAGTAGCTCAAAGAGTGATTATGGTAAAGTGAAACTTAATCTTGTGCTTGATAGAAATATACCAACTATACTAAAAAGACCAGAAGTTCTTAAACCATCACCACAAATAATTGAAATGACAAGTAGTGATTCCCAAGAAAAATCTAAACCACCTCCTTTACCAGAAAAAGTTGTCCTTAAGCCTGCAATTATAGAAAAACCAAGTACTTCAATGAAACCATTGGAACAACCTACTTTTTATAAGCCTTCAAAGAAGATAGTAAAAGAACCATCTTTGTCCTTAAAAAAGAGAAAACACAATAGAATCATGAGGTTAGCTATTGGGATGCATCGATATGATATACTCACGGATTTGGATAGGTTACAATCTCAAATATCCTTGAGACAGTTACTTGCTTTATCACCATTTTGCAAAAATGAATTGACATCCTCATTAATCCGTAAGAGAGCTAAAATAGTTGAAGAGAATAATGTTAAGAATTCTAAGGCAAAAACAAAAAGTGAGGCAAGTAAAGTTCAACCTGAAGTTGTAAATGTCCATGATATTTCCTTAGATCCAGGAGCACCTACAGTTGATGATATTATAGATGGAACTTTGATTGATGGAGTACAAGTAGATAGTGGCAGTAGTGTTAACTTAATGAATGTTGACACTATGAAAGAGTTGGGTATAGCCAACATAGTTCCTACTCCCATTATCTTAAGAATGGCTGATCAAAGTAGAGTTAAACCTTTGGGAAAGTTAATACAATTAAATATAATAATCGGTGGAATTGATTATAAAATTGACTATATTGTCTTTAAAGTGAGTGAGTCCATTTCCACGTATCCGATCCTCCTTGGCAGACCATGGTTGTCATTAGCCAAAGCCAAGGACGATTGGGGTAAAGGGACTTTGACTATTGGGAAGGGTAAAAGTAAAATCATTCTTCCCATGTTTCTTGTCAACTACCATGCTGAGACCCAGGATGATGGTTCCGAGTGGACCACTGATCCAAAATCATAATCTGAACTTGAGGACACTAATCTTGTCTAAGATATGCCTACGTTTAAAAGTTTAAGTCGTGGAGAGTATTTTGTCCCTCCTAGTCAATTCGATGACTCGGATGCAGCTATTGAAGCATGGCAAAATTCTCCTATTTTTAACATTATTGTTGAGGGCGAATCTGATAAGGAACCTCCCTATGTGTCAAAATCTGATGAGTTATTAGGTGACAAAATACCTAGTGTTCCTCCTTTGGTAAAAAATACTATGGAAATGAATTTAGGCACTAAAGAAGATCCTCAGCCTATTAAGCTCTATGATGGACTAAGTCCTAAAGAATATGATGAGTGGTTGGAATTCTTTAAGAAGGAAAAGGATGCCTTTGCTTGGACTTATAAAGACCTGAAAGATATACCTCCTGATGTTTGTCAACATCGGATTATCCTAGAAGCGGATGCTAAACCTGTTAGGCAAAGACAGTATAGGATGAACCCAAAGTATTCTCTAATGGTTAAAGAGGAAATTGATAACTTACTGGAGTGTAATTTCAATTATGCCGTGCCATTTAGTGAGTGGGTGTCACCTATTGTCATAGTACCTAATAAGAATGGTAAGATCCGTATTTGTCAGGATTTTAGACAGTTGAACAAAACAATCAAGAAAGATTTCTTTCCTTTACCATTTTCTAATACAGTCCTAGATGGTGTAGCTGGTCATGAGTGCTATTCTTTCCTGGATGGATTCTCGGATTATAACCAAGTTCAGATGGCCCCAAAAGATAAACCATTGACCACTTTCACCACAGACTAAGGGACTTTTGCATATAATGTCATGCCATTTGGATTGTGCAATGCTCCGACAACATTCCAAAGAGTTTTAACTCAAGCCTTCACAAAATATCTTAGAAAATTCATGGAGATATTTTTAGATGATTTTTGTGTGTTTGGTTCTAAGGCAGATCATGCAAAAAATTTAAAGAAATGTTTTGATTGATGTAGAGAGTATGGTATATCCATAAAGTCTGAGTTTGCCACTGTATGTGGTAAATTATTAGGTCATGTTGTTTCAAGTAAAGGAATATCGGTTGACCCAGACAAAGTTGATATTATCCTCAAAATGGACATACCTGAACATCTGACAGGACTAAAAGGATTTCTAGGTGCAACGGGCTATTATAGAAGATTTATATATAAGTTTGCTTATATAGCAGCACCTTTGAATGTTTTAACAAAATAAACATTACTACCAGGGGTATGGACAGATGATTGTACTAAGGCCTATAACGAGTTAAAACGTCGTCTTAGTAAAGCACCTGTTCTAATTCCTCCAAATTGGTCAAAGCCTTTTGAAGTGTAAGTTGATGCTTCTAATGTAGCAATTGGAAGTGTCTTAAGCCAGAAAAATTCTAAAGGTCATGATAGACCAATTTACTTTGCAAGTCGGCAGTTGAGTGCCCCAGAAAGGAATTATTCTATAACTGAAAGAGAAGGACTTGGCATGATTTTCTTTGTTCAGAAATATAGACATTATTTATTAGGATATAAGTTTACCTTTCATATTGATCATGATGCTCTAAAGTACATGATCAATAAACCTCAACTAAGTGGCCGTATTGCAAGGTGGGTTTTGTTATTGCAAGAATTTGACTTTACCATCAATGTCAGACCAGGGAGAATACATCAAAATGCAGATTTTCTGTCACGTTTAAGTGAGACCATTAATCCAGAGTCTATAGATGATAATTTTCCAGATGCACACATCTTTAGTGTTAAAGAGGGTGTGGAGGTACTTGATATAATTCCAAAAGAATATGCTGATATCATCTACTATTCGACTAAAGGCATCTTTCCTATTGAATATACTAGCAAAGATAAAACTAAATTAGTTCATCAATCTTTACCATACACTATGATAAGTGGCGTTCTCTATAAGAGAGGCAAAGATGATGTACTTCGACGATGTATAAATCCTAGTGAGGTGTCTAAGATTTTAGTAGGATGTCATAATGATGCTTGTGGAGGGCATTTTGCGAGTTGGGCTACAGCTCAAAAAGCAATAAGAGCTGGATATTTGTGGCCCACGCTTTTTGCCAATGCCACTAGTTATGTTAAAAAATGTGATCCTTGTCAACGAGTCGGTAAATCGACAGCCACTAAGGCTATGCCACTAACACCAATTTTAGCACAGATTCCTTTTGAGAAGTGGAGGATTGACTTTGAAGGCCCCATTAAACCACCCAGTCGTGAGGGTCAAAAGCGTTATATCTTAGTTGCAACAGAGTATGTGACAAAGTGGGTAGAAGCCCTTGCCACTAAAAATGATGATGCGGATAGTGTTGCCAGATTCATTTATGAACTATCATTACTAGATTTGGGTGTCCAAAAGAACTTGTTAGTGATAGGGGGACTCACTTTATCAATGATACTATTGAGAAAATGTTGCAAAAATATTTCATTAAACATCGTAAGTCAACACCCTATCACCCTAGAGCTAATGGACAAACTGAAAAGTCTAATGGCATACTTTGTAAGATCATAACTAAAATATTACAAGGGAATGCATCTAATTGGGATTATGAGCTAAATAATGCATTATGGGCATATAGATGCACCATAAAAACTACAACTAAAGCAACACCATTTCAGTTAGTATATGGTTTGGAGGCCATGTTACCAATTGAAGTGGAGGTACCTTCATTACGGGTAGCAATATCCGAGAGACTTGGAAATGTTGCATCTTTGAGAGAACGTTATGATACTTTAGAGCGTCTTGATGAGGTAAGAGCTCAAGCTTTCCAAAATATGGAAGCTATTTAGAAACAACAAAAAACCTACTATGATAGTAAGTTACAACCAAAAGTTTTAAATGATAATGATTTAGTGTTGCTATATGATAGTCGATCTTAGAAATTCCTAGGGAAACTTAAGATGAGGTGGTTTGGTCCATATTGCATACTTAAATCCTACCCTAATGGTTCAGTAGAACTGCAAGATTTTCAGGGGAATGTACATGCAACCCGCTATAATGGTTATCGTTTAAAACAATACATAACTTGAGGGCAAGTTATGAATTATAGAAGGGGGCAATAATCCTAAACAAAAATAATTGTTAAATTAAGCCTTTGGCTACAACTCCACTAAAATTCTCTTAAAATAATTAAATTTTGGTCAAAAAAGAAAAAATTCATAGTACTAATTAGTATGACATTATAACTAGTGATAGAACTTGGTTCTTTTATTTTAGTTTCAAAATGTCACTTTTGGTAACTTAAAAATTTGATTATCAAAAGAGGATAGGGGGAAAACAAAAATTGGAAAATTAAGAGATGAAGAGAAGGATAAACCACTATTAAAAAACTATTTATTAGTGGTTCGGAATGACACTAAACTACTCGAGAGAAAGTGAGGAAATGTCTAAAGTTTTGGGAATAAGTATGAGTCAAATTCATTAAAACTCATAAATTAAAAACCTCTCACTTGACGGGATTTGCCACAAAGTGCTACAATAGCCACTATGGTGTGCTAAAAAATAAATTATTTTTAGAAAAAATCAAAATGTACATAAAAAATAATTCTCTAAAATTAATGTGGGACAGAAAGGGAAAGCCATACTAAAATTGATATTTAGTATAGCACTATAGAACCTTTTGGCACTCACCAATTTTATGTTTCTAAAATTTTAAAATTTTAAAATCACATAAAAGCTTTTAATTAATTTATGAGAAAAGGAAAAATGAAAGGATTAAAACTTGGAAGGAAAATAATTAAAAAGTAAATAAGGAAAGGTTGTCACAATACAAGTACCCTACGTGGTGATCACTTTTGTACATATATTATTCAAGATGGAAAGTTGTCCAATTTTTTTGAAAAACATAAAGTTTTTGTCCAAGAGTTTATTCATATAATATCAAGGTGCTGCCCCTATAAAGTATAGGTGATACCCAAAGTGTTCAAATCATGGTGTCAAAGAAAAGTAATTCTTTTGACATAGAAATGTTGAAAGTGACCGCTAAGTACGGGTAAAATATCACAACAGAAAGTCATATAATTAGACAAAAACCTAGTAAAGTCTTGATGGGCAAAATAAGTAATTAAGGTGGAAGTAAAAACAAAAACAAAAATAAAATACAACCTACCGCAGTACGAAAACTAATTAAAGTTGACGTACCTGACAAGTACCAGTTGGCACCCAATCAGTTATGACTATCATCATGATACGATACATGAGGTTCTGAGGTAGAACAGACTTAACTGCTCGTCTAACCTCATACTTCTCTCGTGAACTCTTAGTGAATCAATCTTGATCGAGGGATGCCATGGCTCCTCACATTCTTGGTCATGCAGTATAGAACAAAAATCTGAGTGAGATGATCAGGTCTCAGAACTTGAACCAAGTTTAAGGTAAAGATTGAAGTTTTACATTGAAGTTTGGTTTGGAGAGTGTATACTGATGCATTTTATGTGTGTATTTGAAGTAGAGCTGTGGGAAGTATGGAAGATAGGGTGAACTGAAAATGTGTATCAAGAAGAAGGTGTGATTTTGAGTTTAGTCATGTTAGGAACAACTAAAATTATTTTAACAAACTGATCAAGAGAGAGATTACAGTTAAGAACTTAAATGACAGGAACCTCCTCCAGGAGAGAAACTTCAGACGTTGGCAATTTGAATGAGAGTAGGATAAGGACACTTGTGATTAAATGATAATCTGAGAAAATATGATGTTGATTTTGACATATTTGAGAGTCTGAGTTTGATAAGGTACACAATTTAGGAAGTTAAAATGGTAAACATGAAACCCTAACATAGTTCAAACGGAGGATGATAATTGCAAGAAAATATTGGAATAATAGGTTATTCCCTATGTTCTTCAAATGATGTGTGAAATCTCAGCAACCATCAAGTACATGTTTGCATTGTAAAAAATGAATGAAAAAGTAAAATACCTTGTTTTATACTGAGGATGCAAGTTTAAAATCAGTGAGAAGAGAATTTGATAGTCACCACGTAGGAGTCTTTGAAAAACTAAGACTTGATCTTTTTAATTGATGTCCACTCTACATACAGTTGCATCCAGAAACCGGACAAATAGAAACTTGTTGAATGGTCTGAGGAATTAGAGTAATTATGCAGGCAGCCAGGGCATTGATTGGGCATCAAGTGATGTGTAGAGTATCGTCTGTGTTATTCATATTAGATGAGAAAGAGAAGATACGCCAGTTTTGTGCAGGTAACTTAAGTTTTTTGAACCAGTATGGGGAAAAACGGTGCAACTGTTACAAATAGGAAATCAGATGCATGATCTCATTGTAGAAAGCGTTGATTGATGGTTTCATAAAAAACAATCATGATGGAATACTTTGTAGACGATATTGTGGTTTTTTGCTAAGAACCTCAAACTGTGAAAATTTGTTAAAGAAAATAAAGAATAATGTATTGGAAGTAGTGTACAGACAAAAGTTCACAAAATCTTGGTTTAGCAAGAAGCCTTAATAAGGTGCTGTTAATAGGAAAGAAGATCAATAAAGCAACAAGAGAAAAGAAAAATGTTTATCACATCTGGTTCTGATGACTAACAAAATGTTTATGATCATTGCATGAGTGGCATCAGACCAACTGAAGGCAGTAAGAGAATTGAGGAGGCACTTGTCTACATTAGCAGCCTCATTATGCATCTGGAGTCTGCCGTTACCATCTATCTGCAAGAGTGAACATACCAAGCATCGTCAGATATAGGTGAGTCAACCCTTTTAAAGTTTTGATGGTGCATAGCCTGTTAAGAATAAATAATGCAAGAAAGAGTCGGATGGCGGCAATCAGGGTTATGAAATCTCGTGAACAGTATGCATGCAGTCAATAGTGTCAATGGTAGCACTTACTGTCAATGTCTAGAACTATCTGTGTAAGCCTCTCAAGAACAAAATCTTGCATACGAGTGTTTGTGTCTACTTCATGAGAAGAAAAAATCCGCCAAGAGACTGTGAGTGAGGTGAAGCAAAAAGAAGATTACTTTGAAGTATAAAGTTGTTTCCAAGAGTGGTAGGGAAATGATAACAAATAATGGCACCCTTAGAAATGACCAAACTGACGAGATGGATGCACAGTTTCAAGTAAGCAGCCGGGTGGAAGCAATGGGCAAACCGAAGTCAGAACGAATGGTGCTGTCATCACCACTTATGATAATCCCGGAGGAGGTGGTAGACCCCAACCAAACTAATCTTCAACAAGCAGGTTTGTGGGAATTTGTCTGTAAGAGATGGCCCATTGCCGATGTTGAGCGAGTGCTGGCTTATGTACGAGCTTCACGGTGGATGTCACAAGATGAGTTCAAAATCGAGGATACTCTTGTCTATTTCAACTTGGACACCATTGCGCAGCACTTTCCTGGATTGTCAAGCTCAGGACCTACATTGATGGGAGTATCGCTCCTCATCAAGGCAGTGCTGTTGCAAATTTTTGAGCATCCGAAAGGAGTCAAGTTGGAGAAAGGCTATCTGATTAACCGTGCTAAGGAGCATTGGATTGATTGGCTGAAATATGTTAATCAAAGGCTCCTGATGGCTCCAGAAGGAGTGACAGTGATTACGGAGGAAGGACTAGCGGCTGCATATCGAAGCTGGCAAGGTGAGCAACTCAACTGGTTGAAAATTTTATTCAACCAAATTAAGTTAGAGATCTCCAGGAAGGGCACAAGGAAGAGGTTGTTCTTCCACTGTTCTACATATCTTTCGGAGTTTTGCCCACCTCTTGTACAACAACATTCACCTGATTCAACACCAGAGAAGATTGGATCTTCAACAAGAAAGAAGACCAAAGAAGCTGCAACTGCTCAAGAAGAATGTGAGTCAAGGAGGCACCTACTTTTGGAGAGACATCCATGCGCCAAACACCCGAACCTCATCCTTGGGCAATGATCAGAGTAGATACTGACAAGGCACCAGACTATGTGTCATATGTCAAAGAAGATCAGGAAACTTTTGACGTACCAACACTTCCTGTGCCATCACCAAAGAAGAAAACTGCTACTGAGTCAACAGAGGATTCCAATGGACAGTCATCAGAGAAGGAAAGGAGTATGATAATCAACTTGATGGAGCGCATGGGTCGATTAGAGGAATCGGGAAGAAACGAGAGAAACTCAAGAGCTCCATCCTTAGCAACAGAATCCAAGCAACAACTCGTGAATGAAGCCCTGAAGCGGGAGATTGACACACTGAGGCAATAGTTGGCAGTAAAGGAGCAGTTACTTGTTACAAAGAAGGATGCAGAGTCGCACTTGGCAGAGACCACAGCCAACGCCAGCCAATGGAAGAAACAGTGGGAGAAATTTTCTGGTAAAGCCGACCACTATGAGCAGACACAGCTTGAGGTGAGCCGTTTAACCAGAGCTGTACATGATGCTGAGCAAAAGGTGAAAAACATCAATGAGATGTTCAAATATCAGAAGGAGAATGGAGAGAAGCTGCTAAGAGAAAAAGAAGAGCTATCACAGAAATATGCAAAAGAATTGCATGAAGTGAAGCTAAATATTTCAAAGGCCGAAGTAGTGGCACAGTCAAAGACTCTGACTCTGACTATACTTGAACAAAATGTTCAAAACCTCGCTGCAGCTAATGCTCAGCTTCTCCAACAGTTCACTATGGAACAAAGTTGGAGACTTAAGGTGCAAACCGCATTGTGGGAGCAAGAGTTGGAATCACCTTATCCCTTCTCGCTCTTCAAAGCCTATGAGCTACAGAGAAATACTTTCTTGCGTGTCACCAACTTAGTACCTGGAGCCAGGCTAAGTAGTGAAGACTTTGACCGTATGTGGAGGAATGCTGAACCTTTTGCAAATATGCAAAACTTGATGTGTGAGATGTTGGCCAGAGCCGATCTGCTGCTAGAGAATGTTAATAAGAGTATTGTACTCATTGGAGATTTAGGCACAAGAGTGCTGCAATATTATATGGTATTAGAGGCTCAAATTAGCTATAAGCAAAAGGCGGAGCAACCTGTAGAGCATTACCAAATGGTAAGAGTACAGGAGTGCCGACCTATTGTCACCCTAGAGAATTTCGAGGCTCTCCCCAAATGGGAGAGGACCCTGGAGAACCTTTTCCATGAGATGGAGAACGAGCAGCAGTTGATTACTACACTGATGCATGTGCGCATTCGAGAAGATGTTGCTCAACGAGGAGAGGTCACAATGGGTCATTATGTCTATGGGAGACAAAGAGCACGACAGCGTCTGCTACGAGCATTGGAAGGAGTGAGGAACCAAGTCATTGATACTGAAGATCTTAACACTCATGTAATTTTCAGTGCTCCGCCTCTTGACTATGAAGCACCTGGATGGGTTGGTGCAGCGGCACCTTTAGGAGGTTCGATATTGAAACAGAGATACTTGGGGAATTACAACATCATGTTTGAAGGAGAAGACTAAAAGCCCTTTCCCTCGTGGCCAGCTCTTGAGTGGTTGCTGGAGGACGTTGGATTGTCTGTCAAAACTTGGAAGCCATGGGACCAGATGTACCCACGAGTCTCAGTCAACTGGACTCATACAGTTCCTATAGCAGTGGCTACCAACCCTCACCTTTGCTCGATCCATGAACCTCTGAGGTACAAGTGGGCACCTTGGGCGCGCCTAGATTCTCTTCCATACAATTGGCCCTTGGTGCCAGGGACTTTTAATACTCCTCATGAATGCGCGATCTCCTATCGTGCATTCTTTGAAGTTCACAGGTATCATACGGATCCGGTTTGCTTCCGTGCAGCAGTATTTTGCAGTTTCCTTGCACATGTATGTGCACAATACAAGGTCATTATAAACGTGAACAAGTACGACGAAGCAAAGCCAGAGTTTCACGTCTGGATGAAGTTGTACCAGAAACCTGCTTGTTGGCTGCGGATATTGGAAAGCATGGCGCTCACTCAGTTCTTGATTGGACCGAGCTCCATATTTTCACTCGAGTTCTCTCCTAAGCGCCAACATCAGATTACTACATGGTTGGCCTACCAAAAATCTCATGATACTTACCTCATGAAACATGACGAGGATGTACGTCGTTGTTTAGAAGGAGTGGAGCTACAGACTTGCAGGACCTTGAGTTAGCCGACGAATTCAAGCATAAGAAGCCGAAGCTTGAGCAGCGTCGTAGACTTTGAAGCATATTTGCAGGTTTGAAGGAGTACTAGATGTTACTCAAGAACGTGGAGTTTCAAAGAGGAACATGACGAGTGCACAAGGTAGGCGAGAAGTATGACAAGACTGCAAAGAAGTTACGTGAGAGTATGCATCATTAAGATCAGCTATGATTACTATAGTAGGTGAAGACTATGAGTAGCTGCGGTTTTTAGTCGAAAATTACACTTAACTTAGTATTATAACTTTGATAAAAAACAAGAACTTCTAAATTATGGATGCTGAATATCGTTTTGGACTTATGATACTAAAAAGAAGTGAGTGTTATTAGTAAAAGTGGACTCGTGTATGGCATTAAAGATGTTCCATTATAAGAAGGTTGACGTTACATTGGAATAACTTAGCTGTCGAGACTTGAAATAGTTGTTGATACTACAAATCTCAGCACTATAAGTATCATTAACAGCAGATGAATACTAGAACTTGAACAGTCATGACTCTTGTACATTACTATGGTTACCAATTGAGTTGGTAGCTTTAGTGCATCATCAGTGAGGAGAATTAGTAAGACAAAGAAGATTTTAACTTCTCTTGCTATTTGCAAATCGATCCAAAAGACGACACATTAATCAGACGACGTGAGTTATGAAGTTATGTCAAAGCAGACAGACGTCTGTCTGTACAGACATCGCAAGTTGGATTAATTTTATGGATGGAGGTTTAAAAAGAACTGGTTGTCTGATGGGAGCCATGATAACTAACCATGGGATGGCATAATGCTGAAATAGAAGTTGATAAGTTGGGTAACCGTTTCCATTCATCATGAGGCAGATGATGCAGATGCCACTAAGAGAATTGTCATAACGGAGGTAAGCTATGAAGCTGTGTCAATGTAGACGTCAGTCTATACAGATACCGCTAATGGATGAACTTATATAGTGGATGAAAAGCTAAGGAGAGTGGTATGGCTTATGTTTACAAAGACAGATCATCATAAAGGGAATTGCTACATGAGGAAGACTGTGAACTATTGTAGTTGTGATGTTACTAATTTTATGATGATACAACTTCGAGTTGAGATGTTCTTCCGAGTATGCTACAAGGGTTCATGAATCATGCACATGCTAGATAAATTCAACTTGTTAGTGCTGGAACTTGAATTCTTTTAAGCGAGTAAAGCCTACTCAGAAACAGTGAACTTATGGTTCATGTCGTAACACCATTTTGAATATGGATGAATTATCACAACCTTTACATGAACTTAGATTAGATTTTGGAATAATAAGCCACTGCTCTTGGTATGTACGGTCACTTCTAAAAGATGGTGGAAGCTAAGCTCATGAGAAATTTAATGGGAACCTAGATTACAGATTTGCTTGAAAGGCCTTGTGTCACAATCATACTTTTGTATCATCTTTTTGTTTAAATGGAAGCGTTATCAAAAGATATGTTATAAAAGTGTTATGATGTAAGGTCATGACCTGTATAGTGAGATATCTGGATCGATGATGGATCAACTAACTGGACAAATTAGTTGTTGAGGATTCAACTACCGAGAAGGGAATAACTGTTGTGCGTGCTGTGGAATTGATCAACTTAATATAAGTCAAGACAATGCGGTGATAAGCTGGAGAAACTTGTTAATCCTTAAGGTAATCAGGAGCATGAATAAGCATGATGGGACCTTGACATCACGGTGGAAAAAGGTGGCATGCACTAGTACCTATGAGAAGGGAAAGAGGTTAAAAATAAAAATAATTTTTTTGTGACAAATAAGTCAATGCAAATACCATGCAAGGACTCGTGTATTTGATGCTACAGACACACATCTTTTTATGAAGGAAGTCCAATATGGATGAACTGACGACATGAATGAAAAGTGATGAACTGACGAATTTGACTAGATAAGATATCAACTAAACTTCTGAAGTCATAGTTTGACTCCCAGTCCACAGCATGAAAAGTGACACTTTTGTAAAATCAGGACTTTTTGCCAAAGTGCACTGGCCCATCCCTATTAATAAGTTAGAATCTAAATATGCGAACTTCTGAAGTAATAATAATTGTGTCAAATCCCATAATCTAAGTAAACTTCATATCATTGGAATAAGAGATCCATCCATCGAATCAACTAAAAGCTCTTGGATAAAGGACAAGTAGTCATGACAAGTCACTACTCAAAATTGACCAGACCTTGAGGAAGAGAAAACGAACAAGTGTCCAAACATTCAGCTAGTATGATGTGAGTTACTATGAAATAAAATTAGTTAGATTACTAGTATAGAAACTGTTGAACTGAGTCCTTGGTCTGGGAATAGGATTAAGAAAACTACATAGAAAATTTTAAAGTAATACTTAGTAAATGAACAATTTGAACTCAACCTTGAGTCTAGGTATGGAATTAAAAGAATTTTAGTGACAGTATCAAAAGAACAATTAGAAAAAAAATTGTACTTATCATACTTCAAGAGAGACTTGATACATGAGGTAGAGTGATAGGAATGACTAAGTCATATTAGTTAGAATCTATAAACTCCAAAGAAGCTTGAGTGAAAATAACCAGGATACACAGAGTTTAAGAAAAGACCTATAAAGACTTGGTAAGTCAAGGTAAATAAAATAGTACCTAAACTTCTAACGTCTGAAAATATGTTGAAAAGTAAAAAATGAAAAATGGAAAGAAAAATAAATAAATAATAAGGCACAAAGAGAAAAATAGTTGAAAGAGAAAAATAAGAGAGAAAATTAAAAACTTGAGTGGTAACATGATAAGATGTGAGAAAGAGAATGATTAGTTTTAAGAGAGAACATGATAAAACTAAAGAGCGATTATCCTCAAGTAAGGAAAAAATAAGAGAGAACATGATAATATTGAGAAATGGAAAAAATAAGAAAGAAAAGAGGTTAATATGTGAGTAATGTAGATAATACAATTAGTAGTGAAGTAATATACACATTACATAAATTGTATGATAGGATAGCTCACATAAACTAGAAGAAATAGATAAGTGTGAAAAGGAAATTAGTGACATAAAATTAGTAATTAGTGGTGAGGACAAATACTACTAACATACTAATCTAGTGATGTAAGGACTAATGAGTGCTAATTTTCCAAACTTAAATAAAAAATAAAAATAAAAGGGAAAATAAAATATGAAGAACATGTTTAAGTGAAACATGGTGAATGAAAGTCTAGAGACTTTGGAAAAGACTAAAGTTTTAAAAGAAAAGTGAAAAAAATATAAGAAGTTGATTGATAGAGTGAAGTAGAATTAATTGCAATCGGAAATAAAATTAATTCTGAATTGCATATAATTAATTTCAATAAAAAATACATTATGTATGTGATGTACTAATACTTGTTTGAAGTTTGTGATTCAGAATCATTGGAATTGGAATTCATGAGAATTGAAGTTTCAATTACAAATGCATTATTAATTTGAGAATTAATAATTTTTATTATTAATGTTTGATCCACATATGGTTGAGAACATATAATGTGGAAATTACATTGACTTGTGAGTCTAGTAATTAAATTGTAAATTTTAGATCAAGAGTCTAGTAGTTGTTAAAGTTAATCTTTAAGACTAGCTAAGAAGTAGAATTGATCGAAACTTTTATTACAAGAATATCCTTAGAAAGTGTAATAGTATATGAAGGATAATAGTGTAGTAAAAAAGTTATAATTAACAAAAGAATAAAAGTTTGACATAAAGAAATATTCAAAGTATAGGAAGTCTAGTTAAAAGAGATAATAGTGCATCTAGTTAATTGAAACAAGAATTAGACTTAATACTTTGAACCTTTAAAGAATAGTGTTAATTATTACTTGTGTGTTGTTTGTGCTTTAACTTGTGGTTAAAAAGTGTGATGACAAGAAGTATAAAGTGAAGACATAAGGAAGCTTGGAGCTCATTGCTAGAGGTTAGATTGTGATTTATTAACTTGAACTAATTAAGGAATTGGCAATGAGTACCAAATGGATAGAATCCATTTACCCATGAGGATATAGGTTAGAAGTCGATGGGCACTTCACAGAATAATGACAATGAGCAAGGCTCACGTCATAATTGCACATGCTTGTGGGTATAAGAATAATAAGTAAAAATCCTTAAAAGTGTAGGTTATAGTTACACTTTTACCTTCAAAACCTTAAAGCCAACAACAATTGACATATTTATTAGTGGAATTAGAGATAACTACCTAAGTCTAGACGCCAGATCATCCCCTAGAACGAACCTAACGGTGGGTGTAGCCTGGGTGTTTTGTAAGTCGACCCAAGTTTCAAACCTTACAAACTACAAGAGGCAACTTCATAAGTTTGTCTAAGTGTTTTGTCTTATGTGAAAAATCTGGTAAGGACGTCTCTGAGTGGTCCATCTTATCATGCATAATAGTTACAACCTCTTGGGGCAACGATTTTGATCAAAAATAGTTTAGATAGTACAAGTCTCGATGTGCAAAAGCAGAATCAATGTGAACATGCATCTTCTTTTGCCACAACAATGATGCATGCGTTCCAGGTTCAGTCAGCTTGTTTTGGTCCTGATATTTATCACAAGTAGAACACCTTGCAAAATTGTCTCCTCCCTTCTTCATAGAGAACTCAGGGAAGCTAACGCACCGAATCTTACTCAAGTTTGAGGTTGAGATTGGAGGCAACCGACAATCAACGAGGTGCTCATCCAGTAGTGGAATTTGATCCTTCCACTTAAAACTTGGAGGGAGGACCTTCGCAACAGCCTTTTTGCCAGACAAAAGAACACGAGACTTATGGGGCATGTGGTTGGCATGCCTATGAAGGATGGCCTCAAGCATAGGAGTAGCTACAATGGTATGACTTCCAGGATTTTGCAAACTAGTATTGCCGTGGTGTTACGCTGCGTACCCAGGAGCAGCGTCCTTGGCATCATGATAGAAATGACTAAAATTTAGTCCCATAATTTTCATCCACGCAAACAAGCAAACATCTACACCCTCTAGAGCCACAACCTTCCTAACTGCAGGGTTTTCTATAGAACTGACTATGAACGTCAAGTTTGATATGATTTCTGAACTGCACGATAGTCTCATCGTACATGGGCCTCCGTAGAACTTGAACTAGGGTAGTGCTAGACACAGTTTTGGCTGCAACAATTATTGGCAGCTACAACATTGATGGACTCTAGCCTCATCAAGAATTCACCTCTCCTAGAAACATGAGGACAAATATTCTTGGCGGAGCTGTCGTAGGACCGGGTGCTTCCACCTAAAGGTCTATCTTGTTGATGCATCCATGTTTGGAAACGTCTCTAAGAATATGCCACATTTAACTAAATCTAGACTTTAGGATGAAATCTAGACTCTGGTACAATATTATGTACAGGATGCTAGACCCAAAAACATTGTCAATGTTACTATATTAGCAAAGTATTGAAAATATTACAATAAATGAGCACAAAAAATGAGAGTGATAGCCATTGACTTGTTATCATGGGTCAAAACTGAATGGGAAACTGATCAAACGACAGTTACATAGAGGGATCTCTCTATAGATACATACATTGATAGATCTGCCCATCCATGAAACACATTATCAAGTAAGCATAAAGGTAATAGGCGTTCAAGTGGGGCGCAAAGATAGACAGTAGTAGCCATTAAATTATTATCATGGATCACCAATACACAATAAGAAATTTATCAAATGATAGCTACATAGAAGGATCTTCCTATAGATACATTGATAGATCTGCTGATCCTTGAAACACATTAACTAGTAAGCATTAAAGTAATAGGTGTTCAAGGGCAATCAAAGAAAGACAGTAATACTCATTGAAGACTTTATTCATAAATCAAAAGTGAATGAGAAGCTGTGGCAAAACAAAAATGGTAAAACCAACCATGTAATGCAGTTTAGTTCTACAAAGTTTGCAGTACTCGGTCACTGTGCCATGATTCAAGCAGTCTTCGTTTGTACTTTCCATCCATCTGATGTTGACGTAGATAGTTTTTCACCGAGGCATAAGATCGCAGCGGAAGGATGAACGGAATCAATGTTGTAGTAATATTTGGTATGACATTGGATGCATTGGGCAAGACCATTTCACCACGCCAAGGCTTCGGAAAGTAGCAAGCCATATCTCCGTTAAAGACATGCCGCATTAGTTGAACATCAACCATCAACACTTTGTCAGGAAGGCAAATTTTCTTTGTCTTTTGGTCTATTGATAGTCTTCGAAGAACCTTGTAACAGTAAGGATAAAATTGTGGCCTTGAGCACTTGTTTCGTCCATAAACGAAGAGAAGTTTCGACCTTATGTCATCGGGGAGGAGCACTTGAAGAACCCTCTTCAGCCGTCCGGGGACCATGGACGACCATATACCAACATGGAAGGACCTCAATAGGATTTGGAAGAACTCTATGAGACCAGGTCGAACAATAATGTTGTTGTGATCGAAGTGTTGGGGGGTGCAGTTATAGTATTGCTCAAAGCAAAGCAATTTGTTTACAGACAATACGATGACTTTTTTTAAGTCGTCGCCGACTGGCTGCGAACATAACAAAAGAGAAGAGCTGGAAGTTAGATGGGAAAATATTCCTATCTAGGCATCATAGAAAGAGAGGACATGAAGCGTGTTACATGTGGTAGTTGTAAACCATTGACAAGGATATATTAAAGCCATATTAACAAATAATCAAATCATCGATAGCAATGTTTAGTCAGTGAAATTTTCCATTCTTGGAATCCTATAGTTTAAGACACCCTAATACAATATTACGTGCGATTGTAGACTTCCTAAATCCAGTACTAGCCCCACATCCAGAAAGAGGATTCTCTCAAACAAAATCAGCAACAGGGAGCTTAGAGGCAATCATAATCTGCAGCCACGGAAGCATGGTGGTCATGAGGAACCGGTCCGGCGATTCACCAGACCACTCCATAGGATGAACAGAATTGAACTGCCCGTTGAGGAGGTTCTTCTTTGGGCTGTCCTCAACAAGCAATGCCCAATCAAGGTCCACATGCTCAAGAACTCGTCCAAGTTTTCTAAGATCTTTCATCATGTACTTCTTGTCTATCTTGCCCTTGCTTCTCAGAAAGGAAGAAAATGTCACACCGTTTTGTGACAAAACCGGCAGTTGCTCTCTTTTGAGAGAAGAACCAGACAGTACACAGTCTAACATGAATTCAATGTTTCTCAGAATGGCGCAACTCCATACCACAACATTAGCCTTACTCCACAACTAGTTCATAAACGGAACACAATCGGGTCTAGAGATACAACCGCGACCGCTATCAGTTCTGTGGACTAGAAATCCATTCAAGTCCAGGACGACAGTGTACCTCGGATCCATTACCTTTGCAAAGCGAGGGGCGACAGTCAGAGCGGGTGGAGGTATTTCAGCTGCATCGAATTCTTCCGCAATTCTTCCGCAATCTCCACGCCATCTCGGGAAGAAGTCCGAGCTTGAGGAGTTGGAGAAGACGCGGAGCAATCAGTAGCAAGAAGTTTGGCAAGTGTATCTGCAACCGAGTGTTGCTCATGATCCGAGATAGTCCCCAGTGCACTGCTAAAACTAGGCTGAGATGATGCATCTATTTCCATTGGCATCGCGCCGGACATAGAACGTTGAACATCGTCCGATGGAACTTTGGGTGGAGATAAACGAACAATCGAACATGTCACTCTTGTCCTAGAGCCAAATTCTCGTGGGGTACACTCCGTCGTGTATATAAATATTGGCTTCTTATTATTCGAAACAAACGGTTTCGGTAACGGTGCAACAATTGCTCTGATGTCCGGTGGCAGCTTTTCAACAACGGCCTCAATAGAGTTGTCCTCGATGCCTTCATCAGCCGTTCCACTCACATCTCCATGCTCGATGTCGCACAACGACGCCACTCCATCCATCGCCTCGGTATGAGCAGTTAGACGTACCACCACGTCTTTACCAATGCATGCACTCACGTCCTAGATATAAGGCCACCGTCGAGCATTCCCAATGGAGGGATCCCCCTTCGCACAAAACCCCGACGGCATAGATTTAGGATAGAGAATTAGAATATGATAGAATTAGGGTGCTCAAATTTTCATATTAAAAATGGGCAAAACGTAAGACCAATGTGGATCAAAAGATCTTCCTATCCTCCAGTACTCAGTGAGGAATGAAGGATCCTCCAATCCACAAAGACTAATCGAGGAACTTCTAAAACAAAAAAATTTACAATAATAAACAAAAAGAATTACAATAGTAAAGCAAAAAAATTCCCTATTAGATTACTGAGCATCTAAAAAATTGTTATAAATCGTCAGAAGATTAATTGTTCTGGTGATTGAGTTTGGAGTTAGCTGCTGCATCATATTTGAGAACTGTGCGGAGAGGAGCCTTCTCCTAAAGGAGCCTGAGACGGTAGAAACTCGTCATGCTGATGGGGTAGCGGCTCCTTCGAGGCTTTCTTTTCAAGATCTTACTCTTTCAAAGCTGGCAAACTTGGACCTCCTCTTCCTCGTCCTCCGGCTCGTCCTCTGGCTTGTCCTCCCGCTCGTCCTCCATGCTCAATTCTTCATCAGATGGCTCTTGCTGTGGTTTCTTCCGCCTCTCCGCGTTGTCGTCTTCCTTCTCGTCTTCGTTCTCCTGCTCTTCCTTCTTGTCCTCATTTGCCTCCTCCCTCTGCGCTTGATTGGACGCCACAATTACCTCTTGCTCATCGATAGAGACCAAATTCTTACAATCGTGCCGTCTCTTCGAGGCCCGCTCTTTCTTCCTGGGTTGTCTTTCCTTGGGCTCTATCATCATGGGCTCCTTCATCCTGGGCTGCTTCTTCTTGGTTTGTTTCTCTTGTTCAGGAACTGTTAGAGCAGCCACTTTTCGAGAGTTCCAAATACCTGTGGCCGTCCTTATGGCAGCGAGACGTTCGTCCTTTGAATAGACAACCTCGATGACTTGCGCGCCCTTTGACTGCAAGCAAAATCGAGCGACATAAATGAAAACTTGGAATGCCAACAATCACAATGCAACAACGAGAATCACACACATCATAGCATAGCGTGTGGAGATCGAAATATATTCCTATCCACTTACCAAACCAAGCTAGGTTATTGCAAGGCCTCCACCAATGTTCACAATGACATTCTTGGGCGCCGCAAGTGTCCCAACAATATCATCAACCGCGTTGATATTGAAATTCGCCCACCTGAGCTAATTCCACTACGTTGTTGCATTCTTGAAATTCGATGCGGATACTACAGACTTGAATGGCATGTCGTTCCCAAAGAATCGACGAAAGGATGCCGTAGGCTGGCAACCCTGTTCATTCCCATAGACAAAATTGTAGAGAAGAGGTGTCAGTTCAGGAGTTGGAGGTCTCTTGAAGCCCTCTGTACCCTCCGTGATATATAAAGTCGATAAAATATTCCATAGTTTGATCTGGTGAACCGTTGAACCCTTCTCCACAATAGCATTCGCAACCTCCACCATACCATCCCAGTCGGTGATAAACACGCCAGGATTACAAGCCCTCCAAAATTGATGCTCATCCTTGTACTCCATGGCCTGCAAAGTTTTCACGACCCGCTCATAGATACCGTTGAAATCGGATTCACGGCCAGTATCTTGATCAACGAAGCAGGAAACAAACACCAGGTTTGCATCCATCGCCAACCATCCCTTCTCCAATAATGTGGACAAGCGGGTGACTTCTCAACATCCCCAGTAAGCCTGTCCATGGTGTTGCACCTATAAAAGGCAGAAAATGACTCAACGGCAGTCGATGGCTCCGGCAGACGCTCTTGCGATGAAATTTTCCTCTGCTCATCAAAGAGCAACTTTAGAACGGTTGGAAAGTCTTCTGGCTTGGAAGATGGCGCCAAATTATTCCCTCGCTTTGCAAAGAACTTAATGCCACCCTTATCCTTCATCAACTTGTCATACCAAGACTCAACGATAAACTCCGAAACCTTGAATTCATTGACCGCATCTCCGTACTCCGTCTCCGTATAAGACACACCCTTCTAAGTCTTTGACTTCAACGGCTTTGTCTTAAAATAGTGCATAAATTCATTTTTGATGAGTCTCCTCTTCTTCTCGATGCTGCACCAGTATTCAAGTCCCTTAAGAACAGGAGCCTTCTTCGTGGACTTGGTCGACTTAATCGAGCACTTCTTCTCCATGACCAACTTAGCAACTCTATCAATATCGGTCTCCCACATGGCATACAAGGGTTGAAGATCAACCTTTCTCAAGGCCCTACTTTGGTACCGCCTCTGCTTTGCCCTCTCTCTCCTCACCACAGCATCCGCATCATTGGCCTCGTCGGCAGAGTCGCCGTCCGCACCGCCAGGAAAAATGCATTGCACCTCGTATAAGTCAGGTAGTAGACCACTAATCCAATTCTCCTGGATGCTAAGCCAGGTCTGATAAACCCGCTCATAGACGAAGAGAAGCGGCAACTTTGGCTGACCAGTGGCATCATCTTTTGTGAAGTCATTCTTCGTGAAAACAACATGAAACTTATCTAGCCAAGCCTGTACAAAAAAAATCGACACAAAGAACGTCATCAGAGACTCGGATCGAAGAAAGCACGAGGGTATGATAGGAAGATCTTCCCATCCAGTGAGACGCTAAGGATAGGAAGATCTTTCAATCTACAAGAATGACACGAAGTCTAGAGGCAGAGGAGTTGGAGCATACGCTAATGCAACGGGGTCAAAAGGTGCATGGGAAAATCCTTAGAACGACAACATCCAACAATAATAACAGACGTCAAAGGACTCTGCGGATAGAAAGATATTTCGATCTCTGTGACCATTGCGGTGATTAGAGGACCCTTGGGATAGGAATATATTCCGATCAATTCCTTGGTAAACAACATAACAACGCGGGCAAGAAAATGCAATTTAACAAATGGTTTAAGACTTACATTGAATTGAGGCAAGTGTGCCAAACCATTTGGAGACGGCTTTGGACACCCCGCCTGGGCCCAGCTCTTCCGTGCAAGTCCCAGTTGAGTAAGATAATTGCTCTCCGCCCTAACTCCGGCCAGATCTTGGTTAAGGATTCTTGAGTAATAGCACAACTTCCCAAAGTTGGCTGGATCTGCCCAAACGATGGTAATTATGAAGCTTTGTGAGTCGGCTAGTTCATCATCACTAAGAGACTTCTCGGCAATAAGGACTTTATGCGCAGCGACGTAGTCCTGCCCACCGATGATAACGTAGTGCGTATCATCTGTAATGTCCCATCTTGTCGGCTTTGTCACAAAATACTCGAACAAACTATCAACGGGATCCACACCAAAATCTTCAGTAGTAGGCTTGATTTTAATCGGCATAACGTACAGATGCTGAAGCGAAGCTTGAAACGGCATCGTCCGCTTGTGGTCAACGATCTCGCCAACATGTTTCTTCTCGAGCTTCCGATTCATCACCACCCCGGGTGTCGCCCTATGCAGACGTTGAATTCCGACAACGAGGTCAGTCTTCGCATCGTCGAGTCTCACTACCAGGCGCGTCCAAATATATGCAGACTTGAAAATTCTTTCTCGTACAATGCCCTCACTTTCTACAGGTCCTGTGCCAGATACTTTGAAACAGAACTGCCCGATAACATCACAGCCTAAGCCAATGAGAATTCTTCAATCTTGGGATCTGACTTCTTCCGCTGTTTCTTCGTGTCCTCAGGTCCTGAAGTCTCCCCAGCTGCCTGTGATGGCCTCTTCTTCTTTCTGGGAGGTGTAGGCGGATCATGCTTGGCCAACTTGCTATTGGCGGCATCACGACAAGCTCGGAGCTCCGCCCAACTGTCAATAATTCGATCAACGCTAGGTCCTGTCCTAGCAATAGAAAAATCGTGATCTCTAACGGAAGCACAAAGTCGGGGGACCATATCCTTTGTTGATACAAAAAGGCCGTAGATCCTTGAACACTTCGCTCTTGCAACAAACTCCTTAATAACAAGAACAACAGTGTCTTCAATTCCAGGCACGTCCACCGCATCCAGCACCTCCACGTTCTGAATTGTGAGCGCAATTGTTTCTTCACGTCCCTGGGCGACATCGGCTTCAAACATAACTGGCGCAATTTGGATTGTCCGCTTCAAATCATCCTGAACCCAAGCAAGACCCCATTCGGTGACATAACTTGCAATAAACAAGGCGCTCGGTGTAAGGCCAAAAATAGACCCCCTAAGAGAATCAATTTTTAAACCTACAAGGTCCTAATGTTACACCACTTAACATTCCTGATGCTTATCTGTATATTCTAATTTACTGGGGCTGGATCCTTGGTTATGTCTATTTATATATTTAGAGTTTAATAATACTATTATTTTAACCCAGTCATGTGGACTCGATTGACCCTTCCTTGGAACTTAAACACTTAACTCCGGATAAATTAATTAGGTATAGGTAATTATTTACTTATTTGTTATCTAATCGTTACGGTTATTGATTATCATGATTATTACTATTATTTTTATTTATATATATATATATATTTTTTATTTTTTATTTATTTTATTTTATTTTATTTTTTGGTTAATTTTTCGAGTTTAGGTCGGCTGATCAGGCCTGATCCAGATCCCGTTTTGTGGCAGCAACTTCAACAGCACTTATCTCTTGACTCGAGACTCCGAATCCAAAAAAAATTCCTCTCACAGTGATCAGCAACTCATTTCCAACTTGAATGAACCATTTAAAACCGAATTCAGCAGGCCGAGGACATAGAAACCACCATCACAAGCAATTTCCATGCACCAACGATCTCAACACATCATTATGAACCAAGACGAACTTATGCATACAGGACGGAGTCAATGGGCTGCGAACTGGTTCAGTTCTGAAGGAACTTGTGGCCAAATACCTAATTCTGGCAAAAATTCGCCAGCGCTTCCGCATGAGATTCGGCCACCGGAATTTTAACACCTATTCCTCGCAGCTCTCCAGCACCTTCTCTCCAGCTAGCACCGCGCGCGCCGGCTCTTGATCTCTCGCACAACAGCTCCAGCTCCCCAGACCTCGCGTGCAGCTCCACGACAACCGAGTGACGACCTCCAGCAATTCGCACCAGACTCACATTCACACGCCACCTCCTACTTCGCGCACGCAGGTGCGTACCCTCCGCGGCACTCCATCACCGAATTTCAGTTCACCAGCTCACCCTTCACAGATCGCGCGCACAGATGCGCACCACCAAAACAGAGTCTTCCAAGAGAAAACAGCTCCCCGCTCGCAGGAGCTTCTCGCTCACGCACGCCGATCCACCTCCTCGCGCAGGTACACCCTCCAGCTCGCGCAGGAGCCTCTCACACCGGAGCGCTTCAGCTTCCAGAAAAAAACGAAGAGCGAGACCTCGCGCGCACACACGCCCTCCGGCTCCAGGAGCGCTCGCACCCACCAACACGGAGACACCTCCTCGCGCGCAGCCGGTGCGCTCACCACCAAAACCGGAAGAGCCTCTCCTCCAGCTCGCAGGAGCTTCCTCCAGCTCGCGTAGGAGCCTCTTCTCCAAAAAAAAAACGCAGAGAGGCCAGCTCTCCCTCGCGCCCAGGGCACACACCCACCAACCACAAAAAAAAAAAAAAACAAACCCAACCCCAAAAAAACGAGAGCTCCAGCCCTCCCTCTTGCTCGCAGGAACTCCTCCTCGCTCCCCAAAAAAACGGCCCCCGGAAATCCAGAGAACTCCAGCTCTCTCGCCAGCGACTCAGCCTGGCTGGTTCTCCTTTCTCCCTTTTTTTTTCTTTTTCTTTTGGTCTTTCTCGTTTTTCTTCCCCGACAAGACTGGCTTAGTTTAAATGAGGCAGCCCATGACCTCTCACAGAAGTGCAGGATTGGCTACTTACAGCCGTTTTTGCATGTTTTTAGTTTATTACTAGCATTAACTCGCCGCTTTGCTCCTGACAAGCCTCCCTAAAATTAATTCCATGGTGGCAAGAATTGTCATGTGGCATGTGCATGGGGAAGCACGCCCAACCACCTTCTTTTCTTTTCTTCCTCTTTTTTTTTTTTCTTTTCCTTTTGATCTTTTAAAGACTATTACCCTAGATCTACTACTATCTACTGATGATTTGCAATTTACTTATAACTTAAAAAACTAACCACACAGCTGGACTCCCAGCACCCTAATTAGTCTACCTAAATTTCCCTAGCATTTTTGGAGTTCAATAAGTATTTTTCCCGAACGGTCAATCGCCGATCCACTAGTCAAACCCTAGAAATAAATAGCAATTCAACTCGGAAAATTCTAGAAATTTTACCACTACTTCTACCTGCTAGGAGACACTCTCTCAATTTTTTCCATAATTTTTGTCCCATTTCTCAATTTTTAGTCATTTTCCAAGGACCTTTCTTTCCCTTTTTTATCTTTCTCTTCATTCCCACTCCACTTCCACTACACTTTCAAGCATATTAGTAGGGAGGAGGAAAAAATAGGGAACTTAGTGTCCCATCATGGCACTAGGCCTATTAATCTAGGACTTTGACTCTAATAGGTGGATTGACTACTACTTTAACTAAAATTGGATCAATACTATCAAAAACTCGAAAAAACAAAGAAAAAAGAGTGAGGGCCCACTTTGGCCACTCACACATGGCGACCATCTGGGCCGACTCGTGAGAGGAGAGTGGACCTAGACCTCTTGCTCACTACGGCACACGGTAATGAGAAAAAATAAAGAGATGTAGAAAGACAATTATGGAATTTGGAAGAAAACTAGGAAGTTAGACATAAGGGATGGGATTGAAGAAAAGCTAGGAAATTTCAATAGAGAAGGGGGAAAAAATGAGAGAAAAATAGGGAAAATAGAGACGGCATTCGACTCGAAAGAATTGAAAGATTAGCAGAATGGATGCACGTCCCAATTTTTGAGTTAAACCCATTCGCCCTGGACGGACCCAGGTTGAATCTACAGCCAAAAAAGATTTCAAAACCGCCTTCCGCCTTCATCGGAGTGAACTTGGACTACAGAGAGATAGAAGTTCCAATCTCTTTGGAAGGTAAGGAAAGCAAGGAGAAAAATATATTTTTGATAGTAATTTGGAAGAAAAGAAAACACTTGTCTCTAGTGTAGTGATGAGACTAGTATGGTTGACCCATGGAGAAGACATGATCGGCTGCAACTAGTGGTCAAAAGGCACTAGTTGAATCAGAAGGGTCATGTCCTCCCCGTTGTGAGGCCAATTGTCACGAAGTGAGGTGGGCTAGTGATAATGAATCCACTCTATCATGTCCGGTATTCCTTGCAACGACTCCCAGCCGTGCGTGTTGGAAATGATTCACCATTCAGGGTTTCGAGTTGGACCGAGTTGTTGGGAAATACCTTGGTAACGAGATAGGGGCCCAACCACAACGCATCAAACTTCCCAGGGAATTCTAGCCTTCTCGCATCTTGAAGCAAAACCAACATCCCTGGCAACAATGTCCGCTTCTTGTGGCGTTTATCAAACGCAATTTTTCGGCGCCTCTGGACAACCTCAATGTGTTGTGCGCTCAGTCTACGATCCTCATCCAATTTCTCCAACCGTTCCAATCGATGGATCAAAGACTGTTTGGTGGTCAATCGAGTGTCTATCGCTATTCGAAGTGATGGCACTTCAAACTCTATGGGAAGTACAGCCTCTACACCATAGACTAATGAAAACGGAGTGGCTTGGGTGGTCACCTTGTACGTTGTTCGGTAAGCCCACAACGCAGCGGGGAGTTTAACATCCCAATCTCTCTTCGAGTCTACGACCGTTTTCCTCAGGATCGTGGCCAAGGTTTGATTGACCCTCTCAGTGTGCCCGTTTGTCTGAGGGTGATAGGGTGTAGTTTTACGGTGGTCAATTTGGAACCGATCGGTCAAGTCCTCAAACACCTCATTGAGGAAATGTTTGCCTCGATCACTAATGAGGATTTTAGGGCATCCAAACCGGGTTATCACTTGCTCAAACAAAAACGTAGCAGCACTCTTGGCATCATTTGATTTTACCGCTTTGGCTTCTGCCCATTTGGTGAGATACTCTGTCGCTACCACTATGTGCTTCATCCCTCTACTCGAATGGGGATGAATTTCTCCGATGTAATCTACTCCCCACTTCTCGAATGGGACGAGGGGAAGAGAGACCTGAAGTGGCAGCTCTATGCGTAGATCATTTCTAGCATAACGTTGACAAGCATCACAACGTCGAGTGTAACCGTGGGCATCCCGAAACATGGAAGGCCAATAGTAACCAGCGCGTAAGGCCTTCTGGCCTGTCAAGGTACCAGAAAAATGCCCCCCGCATGCACTATCATGACAAGAAGCCAAAATAGCCGGAATCTCCGTGGCTTCTACACACCTCCGCAAAATGCCATCAATGCCTCGGTGATAGAGACGGCCACCTACAAGGGCGAAGTGGCGGCTATTAATGCGCACCTTCCGACGATCGTTTTTCCCCAAGTTGTCCGGCATTTGTTGGGTTCTGAGGAACTCCGCAATGTTCTGGTACCAAATAGGAGAAGAAGAGACCAGGAAGAGGTTCTCATCTACCAAGCTATCATCGATGGGCGTGGTAATTGGATCTCCAGATAGTCTAGATAGGTGATCCGCTTGCAAGTGTTTCCTACCCGGTTTGTATTGCACGGTATAATCAAACTCCTCCAAGAGGAGTACCCATCGAGCAATCCTACCGCTAAGGTCGGCTTTGTTCACCAAGTATTTGATGGCCATGTGGTCTACGAAGAAGACCACCCGATTTAGCAATAGATAATGGCGAAATTTCTTCAAAGAGAACACCATGGCTAGACATTCTCGTTCCGTGGTGGTGTAATTTTTTTCTGCCGGGTTTAACTGGCGACTAGCAAAGGCCACGGGGTAGTCCTTCTCCTTCTCTCCAGTTGGTTGGCATAATGCACTCCCTACCGCTATAGAGGAGGCATCGCAATAAACATGAAAGGGCAAGTTCCAGTTTGGAGGTTTTAACACTGGAAAGGTGCTAAGCTTGGTCTTAAGGATATCAAATGCCCCTTGGCACTCTGGAGTCCATTCAAACTTTACTGCCTTTTGCTGCAACCGATTAATGGGTAATGAAATTGTCGCATAGTCGAGAATTAATTCCCGATACCATCCCATGTGACCAAGAGTCCTTTGGACTCCTTTAACATCTGTGGGTGGAGGCAGTTCAACTATCACCTTGACCTTCACCAGATCTGGTTCCCTACCATGTTTGGAGACCACATAACCCAACAAGACACCCCTCTCAACGGCTAAAAAGATCTTGTCTGGATTAAGGGCGATGCCCGTCCTTCTACACCGCTCGAAGCTTCCTCGAACACATGCCAAATGTTCCTCAATTGATGATTGGGTACTAAAATCATCTATAAACACTGTCATAGATGTGTGTAGGAGATCAGAGAAGGCATTGGTCATAGCCCGTTGGAAGGCGGATGGTGCATTACACAATCCAAATGGCATGACTACATAGATAAAGGTGCCCCAAGGAGTGGTAAAGGCTGTTTTGTGGTAGTCATCGGGGTGTATGGATATTTGGTTATAACCAGAATAACCATCCATGAAGGTGTAAAGTTCATGACCAGCCACTTCTTCCAAAATGGTGTTAATGAAAGGAAGAGGGAAGTGGTCCTTTTGCGTGGCTTGGTTAAGTTTACGATAGTCTATGCAAACTCTCAACTTCCCATTTTTCTTCTTGACTAGCACCATGGGGGAAACCCAGTCGGTAATCTCTACTGGGCGGATAAATCCAGCTTGAAGGAGTTTTTCCAACTCCATTTTAACTATAAGTTGGAGTTGTGGATTCATTCGTCGCTCCTTTTGGCGAATGGCCACTGAGCCTGGAATTAAGGGAATTCGATGTTGCACCACTTCTGGAGGGATGCCTTTGAGTTCTCTATAAGACCATGCGAACACATCGCGATACTCCATGACTAGGGCTCTAAAGGGCTCTAATCCTTCCCTTGTGAGTTGGCTCCCAACCTTTATCATTCGCGGCCCTTCTCCCTCAAACGATACATCTATCTCTTGCCAATCTTTTGGACTCGCATGAGGTTGTTCCGTTGGTCCCTTGTACCAGTCATGGGGGATTGGTGGATAGATGGATAGATCACTTCCCACTTGTATTCCTGATGAAGTGGATTTGAAGTGCAACGGAGAAATGAGGGCTTCTTCATCCAAGATAGGATCTACATTGGACAATTGTGTGCCATATAAGGTGACACCACAAACATCCTCGTAACGTAGGTCATCTACGAGAATGGCTAAGTCAATGTCCTTGAGAGGATCACCACTAAGTTCTTCCATGAAAAACGTATCCATGGATCGGTCAGACTCAGTGTGCGGGTGCTCAGCCAACCAAGTAGAGAATTCTCCATCATCCTCCCATTCGTATAGGCTAGGCCCCAGGCAACTCAATGAAGGAGTGGTGGTTTTTGTTACCTCTGGAAGCGCGAACTTGACCCCCTTGATTGTCTTTCTAGCTCCGCGTGGCACGTGGTCTTCATCCTCTGAGGATGAGCTAGAAGATCCTAAGGTCTTAGGGAAGCTAGGTTGAATATAAACCTTGGTTAGATTCGACCCGACACCATAGGTGATGTGAGGTTTTTCACCACTCCAATCTACCTTAGCGTTGGCTGCCCTCAACCACGGTCTCCCTAGAAGCAAGGGGAAGGAATTTTTGTTCGAGTGCATTCGAAGCATTTGGAAGGTGACCGTGTAGTCCTCCCCTCCTGTGTTCATCTTGCACCCAGAAATTTGACCTATTGGTGCTTCTGGAATCTGGTTGGCCATGTTGATCACATAAGGTGAGGGCTCTGTGATATCTAGCCCTAACTTTTCCATGGTGTGAAGAGGCATGATGTTTACACCACTACCACCATCCACCAACACCTTGGGCAACACCTTATCCACGATAGTGGCTTCAATTTCTACCGCACGAACCTCAAATGCCTTTTTGGAAGGCTTCCTAGAAGAGCTCACTCTAGCTGCTAGATTGGGCTTGACCTTTACCCTCTTGGCTAGTGGAATCTTCTTCTTCAACTCCTTCCGTACCAAGGGAGCCAAGTGGATGAGCTGGGCAATGGTAATGTTGGCGTTCAACCTATTCAAGTCCTCCCAAAGATCATACGGTCTAAACGTGGAGGTGGATGAAGGGATTTTAATTCCTATTTCTTGAGTAGGAATTGTTGGACCCTCCCAGGTTGGCTCGGGTGCGTGGGGATTCTGGGGTTCTTCACCGCCTTCGGAAGGGGTGGAATCTAACATCAACGGATTCACTGGAGGCACCTTCTGGTTGGCCTTCCTCGTGGACTTCAAGGCTTCATGAACTACATCATTGAGCTCTGATAAGTGTGGCGAGTCCTCGAAGCTAACCTCCGATTCCTGAGCTACGAAGGGTTGGTTGGCCTTTTGGGCTCGTGTCAATACCGCATTTACGGGAAGTGAAAGGTGAGCCACTTGATGTGGAATGACAGGTTCATGTGATACAAAATGGGATTGAGAAGAGGTAGAACTTTGAGGAGCTCCTTGAGACCCGAGTTCTGTCAATGTGACGGTGGTAGAGGGAGAAGAAGAAGAAGGAGATGCAAATCGGGCATCTTGGTTGGGCGCCTGGTTTTGGCCAAAAGGCACAAAACCTTGTTGGGTTTGCAAGCCCTGAGGAGGTTGGTGGTTTTGACGATGATTATTATAATCATAGTACATGTTGGGAGGATGGAGACTATTGTCATTCGAAGGGTTTCGAGCCCCTCTCTGGTTATCCATGGCTTGTTGGGCAAAATTCCCTCTCATGGGCCTCATAGGAATGACCTTGTCCTTCTCCCTACATCTAATTGTGGGATGATTACCACCGCAGTTTCCACACACTACCCCATTCTCCAACCAGCAACTCCCAGGTGGATGTCTTCTCCCACAAGATTGACAGATCTCCCAACGAGGTTGGGGCCTCGGACCTTGACCACGATTAAGTTGTTGATTCCGGTGTGGGGGTTGGTATACGTTTGAATGGTGAGGGAAGGTGGTACAAAACTGCATGGTGTGACCATTCTCGCCGCACGAAGTGCACCACATACCGGAAGAATGTCTACCTGACTCTATCTGAGGAGGTAGGGCATTAGGGTTCTGGTTCCTGAGTAGAAGAGCCATCTGATCTGTCATTGCCCTCAATTGTTGTTGGAGTTGGTCTTGGAACCCTTGTTGAGCGTCGTGGATCTCCTTCTTCATCTCGTGACGCCAAGTGGGTCCATATGTAAGAGCGGGTAGAGGAACGGGGGGCCTGACATTAAGAGGAATGGTATTCACCACAGGTGGAGAATACACTGTTGGGCCAGGTGGAGGTTCAACTAAGTCTGACTTCTCCCGGGCATGGATGGGAATAAAGCTAGGAATGCTCTCATTCTCCTTCCTCCATAGTTTCTCGTGTTCTGTTGCCACCGCTGCCACGGTCCTAGCTGCCTCCTTAGCTTCCTCTAAGGTGGTGGGCCTTGTCTGGAGGATTTCCCGTATCGTTTTCTTTAGATAAAACCCTTGAAGGAAAAAGTGTCTCAAGGTATCATCCGTGAGCAAATCACCCACGAACCGGGTGACAACTTGTTCAAACCTACGGATGTAGGATGAAATATCCTCATCCTTCCCTTGTCTAAAGCTTGCCAAGGCCGTCAAGGCTGCACTCTGGCCTACTTCGGGTCTGTATTGTTCCAAGAATGACCTCATGAGGCCATCCCAATCACGAAAGGTGGATGCCGCATGATTGCGGTACCATTCGTAAGCCGATTCCTTGAGTGTGGTTGGAAACCACACCAAGTAGTAACGGTTGTCGGTTATCAAACACGTAGTCAATAACTCTATAAACCGCTCCACATGCATCGAGGGATCCTCATCCCTAGTTCCCTTGAAACTAGGAAGATTTGGGGGCATAGGGACAGCTTGAAGCCCTTCAGGAACTACAATAGGCAAACCCCTTGGTTGAACCAAGGGGTTTAGGGGTGGGTTGACAATTGGATCTTCCATGTCACCAGGACTAGGAAGAGGGGAAGAGTGAGGAGAGGAGGAAGACCTAAAGCTTGATTCCTCAACGGTTGTACGGTCTTTTGGGCCTCCCGAGTTGGTTCTTGTACTAGGACCTCCTTCTAATGTCTCAGGATTGGGAAATGAAGTTGGAGTAGTAGAAATTAGGGGAAGGGGAAGCGGTCTATAACATCTTCCAGATCGAGTCACAGGGCTCATCTAACGATTAAGTTGCCGTTCTTAGTTTTCTAGACCTATGTGAAGACATTTCGTAAACACCAATAATTGACTTAAAATGATTCCAAGTTTCTCCCAAACTCCCCCATGCTGGGAAGTAAACAAAACAGAAGGTTACATGTGGGGCTAACCTCCGGACGAGGTACACCCACTATGCCCCATACGATACAGACTCTTAGTTGGGCTGACCACCTACCTGGAGGTTTCTCCTTGGTATCAAGGTATCCCCAATTTCTCTCCAAGGGATGGCATCACCAACTTAAGAGAAACGACACCAACATGTACAAAAAATCCTTCATTGGTTCATCATAATTCATTCATTAAGAAGGGAAGAACGTACCTGGCTGCAAATTCACATCCCCTGTTCGATCCCTAGCCGAACCTAAGTGTCTAGTGTAGGGTTTGGTGTAGTGAGGAAGGTTTGTATACTCACCTTATGCCGCGCTCCTTCCTCACGACCCCTTCAACATGCATATCATTCCATGTATGCAACATTCATCCCATTCAACAACCAAGGCTATTGAAAGTATGCAAGTTGCTCTTACCTTGGTGGTAGATCGAGTTCGGGGGGGAAGGGAAGGGCGCCCTTGTCCCATGCCCGGGCACATGCACCTTCCCTCTTTGGCTTAGAAGCTCACTGATTACTTTCAAGCAATCGTGGGAGGGCCTCAACCTTTCACCCCTAAGCCCCCTTACTCAACCAAAGCACAAGAGTTAGAAGGTGGTCCGCCTAACACAATGTGCTTGTGTTAGGAGGTCGGGAATTCCACACACCCTTCTAACTCCCCACCTCCCTTGCAACTTGGACAACACACCTCATACAGGAATACACGCACTAAAATAGGTATAACGACTTACCTCAAGCAATAGCGCACTACACTCCCCACATGTGCCAAAAACCACTCAACTCACAATTTAGGTCAGAATTAGACAATTCAAAACCCTAGAAAGCCTAAATTTAGCAATCCAGCGGCAAGACAAACACCTTCCAAGCAACAAACCAACAAAAAGCTCCTCCCAGCAGACGCACCAAATGTAAGGCCAAAAATAGACCCCCTAAGAGAATCAATTTTTAAACCTACAAGGTCCTAATGTTACACCACTTAACATTCCTGATGCTTATCTGTATATTCTAATTTACTGGGGCTGGATCCTTGGTTATGTCTATTTATATATTTAGAGTTTAATAATACTATTATTTTAACCCAGTCATGTGGACTCGATTGACCCTTCCTTGGAACTTAAACACTTAACTCCGGATAAATTAATTAGGTATAGGTAATTATTTACTTATTTGTTATCTAATCGTTACGGTTATTGATTATCATGATTATTACTATTATTTTTATTTATATATATATATATATTTTTTATTTTTTATTTATTTTATTTTATTTTATTTTTTGGTTAATTTTTCGAGTTTAGGTCGGCTGATCAGGCCTGATCCAGATCCCGTTTTGTGGCAGCAACTTCAACAGCACTTATCTCTTGACTCGAGACTCCGAATCCAAAAAAAATTCCTCTCACAGTGATCAGCAACTCATTTCCAACTTGAATGAACCATTTAAAACCGAATTCAGCAGGCCGAGGACATAGAAACCACCATCACAAGCAATTTCCATGCACCAACGATCTCAACACATCATTATGAACCAAGACGAACTTATGCATACAGGACGGAGTCAATGGGCTGCGAACTGGTTCAGTTCTGAAGGAACTTGTGGCCAAATACCTAATTCTGGCAAAAATTCGCCAGCGCTTCCGCATGAGATTCGGCCACCGGAATTTTAACACCTATTCCTCGCAGCTCTCCAGCACCTTCTCTCCAGCTAGCACCGCGCGCGCCGGCTCTTGATCTCTCGCACAACAGCTCTAGCTCCCCAGACCTCGCGTGCAGCTCCACGACAACCGAGTGACGACCTCCAGCAATTCGCACCAGACTCACATTCACACGCCACCTCCTACTTCGCGCACGCAGGTGCGTACCCTCCGCGGCACTCCATCACCGAATTTCAGTTCACCAGCTCACCCTTCACAGATCGCGCGCACAGATGCGCACCACCAAAACAGAGTCTTCCAAGAGAAAACAGCTCCTCGCTCGCAGGAGCTTCTCGCTCACGCACGCCGATCCACCTCCTCGCGCAGGTACACCCTCCAGCTCGCGCAGGAGCCTCTCACACCGGAGCGCTTCAGCTTCCAGAAAAAAACGAAGAGCGAGACCTCGCGCGCACACACGCCCTCCGGCTCCAGGAGCGCTCGCACCCACCAACACGGAGACACCTCCTCGCGCGCAGCCGGTGCGCTCACCACCAAAACCGGAAGAGCCTCTCCTCCAGCTCGCAGGAGCTTCCTCCAGCTCGCGTAGGAGCCTCTTCTCCAAAAAAAAAACGCAGAGAGGCCAGCTCTCCCTCGCGCCCAGGGCACACACCCACCAACCACAAAAAAAAAAAAAAACAAACCCAACCCCAAAAAAACGAGAGCTCCAGCCCTCCCTCTTGCTCGCAGGAACTCCTCCTCGCTCCCCAAAAAAACGGCCCCCGGAAATCCAGAGAACTCCAGCTCTCTCGCCAGCGACTCAGCCTGGCTGGTTCTCCTTTCTCCCTTTTTTTTTCTTTTTCTTTTGGTCTTTCTCGTTTTTCTTCCCCGACAAGACTGGCTTAGTTTAAATGAGGCAGCCCATGACCTCTCACAGAAGTGCAGGATTGGCTACTTACAGCCGTTTTTGCATGTTTTTAGTTTATTACTAGCATTAACTCGCCGCTTTGCTCCTGACAAGCCTCCCTAAAATTAATTCCATGGTGGCAAGAATTGTCATGTGGCATGTGCATGGGGAAGCACGCCCAACCACCTTCTTTTCTTTTCTTCCTCTTTTTTTTTTTTCTTTTCCTTTTGATCTTTTAAAGACTATTACCCTAGATCTACTACTATCTACTGATGATTTGCAATTTACTTATAACTTAAAAAACTAACCACACAGCTGGACTCCCAGCACCCTAATTAGTCTACCTAAATTTCCCTAGCATTTTTGGAGTTCAATAAGTATTTTTCCCGAACGGTCAACCGCCGATCCACTAGTCAAACCCTAGAAATAAATAGCAATTCAACTCGGAAAATTCTAGAAATTTTACCACTACTTCTACCTGCTAGGAGACACTCTCTCAATTTTTTCCATAATTTTTGTCCCATTTCTCAATTTTTAGTCATTTTCCAAGGACCTTTCTTTCCCTTTTTTATCTTTCTCTTCATTCCCACTCCACTTCCACTACACTTTCAAGCATATTAGTAGGGAGGAGGAAAAAATAGGGAACTTAGTGTCCCATCATGGCACTAGGCCTATTAATCTAGGACTTTGACTCTAATAGGTGGATTGACTACTACTTTAACTAAAATTGGGTCAATACTATCAAAAACTCGAAAAAACAAAGAAAAAAGAGTGAGGGCCCACTTTGGCCACTCACACTCGGTTTAGGTTCATTGAATGTGCGGCCAACGGCCTTGACACCAAAGTTCACCGCATCACGGAGGCACTGAAGATGCCAGTCCTTGTTCGTCTCCAACCACGGAATCAAGTTTGCACTACTCATACAAACGGAATGGTCAGATCAAACGGCAAGATGGGATAGGGATTTATCGATCAAAACTAAACCAGACGTCGCAAAGTATCCACGCGAAGGGATAGGAAGATCTACCGATCCACAAACACTCAAATAACCCAAGCCCACCGCAGTGTGGGATAGGAATATAATCCGATCTACGAACTCCCTCTGAACTAATCCCAATCCCATGGCCCAACAAGGAGAGATGGGAAGATCTACCGATCCACAAACTCTCAAGCAACCCAAGCCCACAGAAGAGTGGGATACGAATATATTCCGATCAACAAATAGCCTCGGAACTAATACCGATCCTATGACCCAACAAGGATAGATGGGAAGATCTACCGATCCACAAACTCTTAAGCAATCCAAGCCCACCGCAGAGAAGGATAGAAATATATTCCGATCTACGAACTCCCTCTCAACTTATCCCGACCCTATGATCCCACAAAGAGAGATGGGAAGATCTACCGATCCACAAACTATCAAGCAACCCAAGCCCACCGCAGAGTAGGATAGGAATATATTCCTATCATCTAAAACCCTAAACCTCAAGGAGATATCACTATATCCACTGATAAACGAAGTGCTTTGGAAACCTTTCTCTCAATAAGGAGGGATACATAGAACTTTCTATCTACTGCACCTTGAATTGCAATGCATAATATAACTAAGCATAGTGAATATCATATGATATTCATTGATCTTGGTTCGTATGTATGACAACAAAGATCATTTAGAGCATGGAATATTACTTAACGGGATTTTCTGAGGTGGTTTTGGACATCGTGCTGGGTCCAAAACAGTGCATAATTTGAAGATCACAAGAAAACATGTTGGAATTAGTCGTTATTGATTAGTTACATGATTAATACATAACTAGTATAAGCAGATTGATATTCATTTGAGGAACTCTATTCCGAAGTGAAAAAAAAACGAACTGGAGAGATAACCTAGGTTTAGTATGTTGTTTTGGTTCTAAAATCCTTCAAGCATGCAAGAAAAAGCTGAGGAATAAGAATGAGCGCTTAAATTACCTTCGTCATTTTCGAACCTTAAAAGATTTGTTGAGAGCCCATTTACAGCTTGGTTGGGAACCTAAATTAAAACAAGATCCATTGAAACATCATAGAACCTTTTACTAATTTCCGACGAAAATCAGATCGTTGTGAAAAACGTCTTACAATTTTTCTTCTTTTATCTTTTCCTTTTATAAGATATCCTAAATTTTTTACTTTTCTTTGACGAATATTAGTAACTCCAACAACTATAACATCAAATTTATCATTTCGTAATTTAGAAGTCCAACGTGGTATTTCTTTTGAAATTTCTTGAAGTCGTAATTTTTTAGGTAAATGAAATTTTTTTTTAATAAAAAAATAAATTTTTTTAGTTGAATAAAATTAATAGAATTTTTTAAAATAAATTTTTCCAAGAGCGTTCTAGTATTTGCCGTTTTTCTTCTTCTAACTGTTTGAAATACAAAGCTTTTTGTCTAGTAGATAAATTTAAAACGAGTTCCCAATTAAAATAAGATGTTTTATTTTGATTTTGATTTAAAAAAAATTATTATCGAAATTTTTATCTAACTCTGTACCTCTACCTATTTGAATTTTATGTCTTTCAATAAATTGATAATACTGCTCATTTTTTAAAAAGGATTCGCGATGTGAATGAATTATACTAATTCGAGGTAAAAAATCTCTTTGTTTAACAATAGCAGATAAACAATCTAAAATATCTTGAACGTTAAGAGGATTTTGTTTATAACAGTGTCCAACAATATTATGAGTAGCTAAATCAATAGCTGCAAAACAGTACCCATAAGATACCCCCAATTTGGTGATATCAATACAAATAACATGATTTGTTCGACTGCTTAAATATTGTTGTTTAATCAAATTTTGCTTTTGAGCTAATATCATGTTTTTTTTTTATATTTTTTTGTTTTTTTATTATTTTATTTGGTTTTTTTAATCAAAATTTCAGGAAAATTGAGTTTGTTTTTTTCATCATAATTTAGAAACTACAGCGCGTCATACAATGCGTCGAGCCACCCGCTAGTTAGCACTAGAGTTGCATCCGTTGGACGCACCCGTTAGGTGCAGTGGCTCGCTTGAAAAAATTACTCGCTTGCTCGCTCCCTTAGAACCTTCAAACACCGGCGCTGCTCATGCTCCTCCTGGAATTTCCAACGGTGCTCTTGATCGCGCTCACGAAATCGCCTTTGACCAACACTAACACCTCGCACTCCTGCTGCTGCTACTCACAAATAGACCTCGCACTCCTGCTGCAGCTACTCACAAAGTGACCTTGCACTCAAATTTACGCTAACGTACTGCAGGCATACACAACGCAAGAAAAAACAACTCCCGCGAGGAGAGAGACGAAGGCAGGGAAGCTAAGAAAACAAGAAGCGTTTGAAAAGCAAGAATGGGAGGAGTTGGTGGTGGCAGGAGGGAGGTAATGGAAAGAGTAATGATGATGGAACCAAACCGTCGACCACAACGGTTGAGTTACCATTTGGCACTTCTAATGATGATTTTCCATCATTTGTCTCGAGTGAACTTCTCTACAAGCCGTGAAGTTCTTTTCATGATTTGACTCTTCATTACTTTCTTGTGTGATTTGAGTCTTCAATACTTTCTTTTTCATGAATTTTCATTACTTTCAAATTTTACACATTTGCAAATATAATTTTACACATTTGATTTATGAACTTACTTTTCACAAATTGAATTTCGTGGCGGCCGTGGTATTCTATATGTATTATGGTGTATTTGAACATGATAAAGTTTAAACTTTGGAATAACCTTCAAATGAAAGATGTTAGTTGAAAATAAAGAAATGAATG
>OZ020514.1:58540828-58729111 GCA_963971425.1 Bryoerythrophyllum caledonicum | reverse complement strand
AAGTCTTATTAATTTGAATACAATTTCCAAATACATCAAAATCTAGAAGATTAACTGTTATAAAACAATCAAGGTATATACTTCTCTATTTGTGGATTAAATTTTTAAAACATTGAATACAACAAAAAATACTAAACTTAAAGCCTAAACCTAATCCTAATCCTAATCCTAACCCTAATGCTAATCCTAACCCTAATCCTGAACCCTAAACCCTGTCCTAACCCTAATCCTACATCCTACATCCTTAACCTACAAACCCTATATCCCTAAATGAAAAATTGATTCTTGTTATTTCTATTCAATCTTTCATTTTGTATCTTTACTAGAGTGTTACCCATGTCCTCCGGACCCAACATTTTTTTGTGTTCAGTCCTTGTCCCCTTGTCCCCCGTCCCCCGTCCCCCGTCCCCCATCCTTTGTACCCGTCCTTCGACCCTGTCTCCGTCCCCCGACCCCGACCCCGTCCCCCGACCCCGACCCCGTCCCCCGACCCCGACCCCGTCCCCCGACCCCGACCCCGTCCCCGACCCCGTCCCCCGACCCCAACCTCGTCTCCGTCCCCCGACCCCGACCCCGACCCCGTCCCCCGACCCCGACCCCAACCCCGTCTCCGTCCCCCGACTCCGACCCCGACCCTGTCCCCGTCTCCATCCCCATCCCCAAACCCTAATCTCCGCCCCGTCCTTTTATCCAAACCCTAACTTTTAGCTTTCCATCCAAAAGCTTTTTTCATTGACGCGTTCATCCATCGACATGTTTCTCATCCTGTATTCTTTTATAAATATAGATTCTTTTTTTTGATATAAATCGTATGGAGAGATAATTGTACAATAATATATATTATATCGAGAAACAATTAGATTTAAATCGTATGAAGATATAATTGTATGTTGTATATATATACATATAACATCTATGTATGTATAGTTGTAAGTTGGATATATATAAATATATAAAATGTATCGATATATAGTTATTGTATGTTGTATATATGTATAAAATGTATGTATGTATAGTTGTATATTGTATATATAGATATAAATCGTATGGAGATATAATTGTATGTAGAATATATATATATAACATATGTGTATGTAAAGTTGTAGGTTGGAAATATATGTATATATATATATATAATATCAATATATAATTCTTGTATCTTGTATATATGTATAAATTGTATGTAATGTATAGTTGTATGTTGTATATATAGATATAAATTGTATGGAGATATAATTGTGTGTTGTATATATACATATAACATCTATGTATGTATAATTGTAGGTTGTATATATATATAAATATATAAAATATATCCACATATAATTCTTGTTTCTTGAATATATGTATAAAATGTTTGTATGTATAGTTGTATGTTGTGTATATAGATATAAATCGTATGGAGATATAATTGTGTGTTGTATATATATATATAACATTTGTGTATGTATTGTTGTAGATTGGAATATATACATATATGAAATGTATCGATATATAATTATTGTATCTTGTATATATGAATAAAATGTATAGTTGTATAGTTGTACTAGTGGGGTACCCGTGTCCTCCAAACACAACATTTTTTTGTGTTGAGTCCCCACCTCCCCGTCCCCTAGCCCTTTCCCTCCAATCCATAGTTCCCCCATCCCCCGTCCCCCGTCCCCATCCCCGCCCTGTCCTTTTCCCCGCCCCGTCCTTTTGGTGGTTTTTCTTGCCAAAGCATTGGTCATTGCTGCTGCCGTTCTTGCCCTGCAGTAGCGCACCCATCTCGAATGAGCACGCGGACCCACTACAAAAATTCGACGCCTCGCGCACCTGTCTACTCCACCGCTCAAACCATTTTATACGACCTGATTTCTGTATTTTCTGCGACATTTTCTGCGACGTTTTTTGTACTCTTCTCATTTTAGGTTCACATGGTCGATCATGGTACATGAAACGGTTCCTGTAGTCGCAAGTGTTCTTTTAGGTCAAGTGAGAGGATCTGGAGGCGTTCTCTTCACTCCTTCTTCTGAATTGATAGAGAATATATCATGCTTATCGTACAAACAAAACGCAATTCCCAGCCAGGAGAGTGGTGAACTCTTTCTGCTTCTCCTACTCAGTGAGGCGAAACTAAGTAAGTGTTCGAGTTCAGCAGGGAAAAGAGTTTGCCAAGGTGAAACAGGAACATAAACCCATGCATATGTTCGACCAAACGAAATCCATTACAACCAAGATTACAATGAATGAATCACATGCGCTGACAAAAGTTCCTACGCTGAAGCACTGCGAGAATTTGTAGATCTTTAAGGTGGAAGGAAAGGAAACATGGAAGTCGAAATTACGCATACAACATGAACATGAAATCCCTAGATCGATGCGTACATTCTCCGCCAAAATTATGAAGAACTCCTCAGAAAACGAATCACCGCTGCCTGAGTGTTGCAACTCTCAGATCGTTTTTGTGCGCCTGGATCAAGACAATACCCTACGCTACCTTATCAATTCAGCAGCAGACATCCTCAATCCTTACCCTAAATTCAATCCTCAATTTTAAAACTCCAAAAGCACCCCCAAAAAACAAAAAAATGCACCTCGCGGGTAGCATTCTTGCGCTTCTCGTACAATTTATCCGCCAACACCCGCAGCGTCCCGGCGGAGAGCAGCGGCGTCCCGTCCGCCATCTTCGCCATCACCGTTCCTTACTCCTCCACCACAACAACAAACTCCTCCCCAATCACATCTCTAACCCTAGCACCTCCAACAACCTCCATACGCCCCGAACCCTAGCAATCCCGCAATCACGTCATACACTCCCTCTCTCTCTCATCCCCCTCCCCGAACGTCCTCGAGCCTCTCGAAGTGAACAAACTCCACAGATCGCCACGAATCACCACGACGCGAATTCAAAGTCTGGTCATCTTCAAGCGCGCCTCTCCCTGCATCGTGAGTTTGTGAGCTCGATCTCTCCTTCTCTCTCGGTGAGGTCTCTGAGTGCGACACACCGCCCGCACCCGAGTCGCGTCGCGCAATGGCAGCTTCTTCAAAACCTCCGCCAACACCGCTTTCATCCAAAAGCCCTGTTTTTCATCGGCGCGCCCATTTTTCATCCACGTGTTCATCCAAAAGGATCGGCCTTCATCCTGTATTCTTTTATAGATATAGATGTTGTATATAAAGATAAAAATCGTATGGAGATATAATTGTATGTAGAATATATATATATATATAACATCTGTGTATGTAAAGTTGTAGGTTGTAAAAATATATATATATATATATATATAAAATGTATCGATATATAATTTTTGTATGTTGTGTACATGAATTAAATGTATGCATGTATAGTTGTATGTTGTATATATAGATATAAATCAAATGGAGATATAATTGTGTGTTGTATATATATATATGTAAGATCTGTGTATGTATATTTGTATGATGGATATATATATAAATGTATAAAATGTATCGATATATAATTGTATGTTATATGTATAATTCTAGTAATTTCTATTCAATCTTTCATTCTAATTCTTTATTCTATTTTTTTATTCTAATTTTTTCCATTCAATCTTTCATTCTATTTTTTAATTCTATTTTTTTATTCTAGTTATTTTTATTCAAGTTTTCATTCTATTTCTTTATTCTATTTTTTTATTCTCTATTCTATTTTGTGATTCTAATTATTTCTATGCAATCTTTCATTCTATTTCCTTATTCTATTGTTTTATTCTCTTTTCTATTTTGTGATTCTAATTTTTTTTATTTAATCCTTCATTAGACTAATTCAAACCGTCGGATGTCAATGAGCACTTGTGGTGCACCGTGGGATGCACATGAGAACTATAGGTCTTCATCATTAAATTCCGACCACTTAATTGTCAAGAACCATTACACTCAAGATTCCATTTGATCTGCCAATCATTACAACAAACGCTACTCTCCATCTCCGCCAAAATGGTCAATCATTCTATGATGCCAAGAATTGGACGTACAATTTCCCGCTCAAGTTTGAAAGGAGACGCTCCATCCCTGACTTGAAGCAATTTCAAGTTTTATTTTTCAGCACTACAGCAAGTGGTCGACATTGTGTGTAGTAAGGCGCAATTAGGTTGACAGAACATAAGAGCGAATGTTAGAGGGAGAACGTGAGGGACGTGGTCAGGGAGTTCGTATTCAAGGCAGCAGAGTTTGAGCATGCGTTGTATCGAGTGTGGTGTTGGAGTATCAGCGCTTAAGCGTTAGTAGATGCTGGAGCCTTCAGCGCAAGCTTGGTCGTGGGTGTTCGTGCATGGAGTTGGATTGTGTTCATTGATGCTATCGTCTGGAGCTCGATCGTGATCCATCTCTGCATAGTTTTCGCCTCAACAACGGTACCGTCACCTCCCTCTTTCAGCATTTCTTCAGCAAGTGCGTTTGTTATCTCAAACATTAGGAAATTGCTATGACGCCGTTCATCCGATGTGCTAAGGTTGATACTGTCTCCTGAACTTCAACGTTGATCACTTCCATACTAGTGCTTTCTATATAGGAGCAGAATTGAATTGTTGATTCATACTTCGCACAATTCTATCGATTTCGTTCCACTGACAATGTTGTCCTACAACATTGAGTTCATTGACTAGGCACATGATTCCGTTCTAGTGTCAACTTATTTATGAATGGAATTAATCTTGTGGTATGGATTCATACATCGCACAATTCTATCGGTTTCATTCGAGTGTTAATGTTGTTTCCATTCCAATAGAACACACTAAATTGAGGTATATTAATAACCACCAGACCCTCTCGTTGCTTTCGTTGATCGAAAGATCTATCGATCTCCTCATCAACAACTTCTAGGAGAGGGGGACCTTGCAGATAGAAAGATCTTTCGATCTTCTACAATTCTTTAATATTCCATCGCTCCTAAATATTTGATAAGAGTGAGACGGTGTGAATGGTAAGATCTTTCGATCCATTTCATCGACCCTCTTGATCGAAAGATCTTTCGATCTCCTCATCAACAACTTCTAAGAGAGTAGGACCTTGCAGATAGGAAGATCTTTCGATTCTCTACAATTCTTTAACAGTCCATTGCTCCTAAATATTTGATAAGAGTGAGACAATGTGGATGGGAAGATCCTTCAATCCATTTCGTCGACCCTCTTGATAGGAAGATCTTTCGATCTCACTTGGTTCGTCTAAGGTTTTTTCGAGACCTCGTGGATTGGAGTATCTTTCAAACTCCCTCGTAGACAATTTTGGTGTGTTTGAGACCTAAAGATCGGAAGATCTTTTGATCATTGTCATGGTTAACTTCAATTTGTGAGGGACCTTGGGAATTGGAAGATTATCGATCCGCTTAATGTTCCGGTCAGTCTCTAGGAAGACCCTGTAGATAGGAAGATATTTCGATTTGTCTTATGGTTTACTATGGCTACTGAGTAACATTGTAGGCTGGATGATCTTTGAGTCCCTTGGAGGGACCCACTAGATAGGAAGGTATTTCGATCTTTCTCGTGGTCGACTTGTCTCTCAAGGTGAGTGTGAATTTTGCCGGATATGTTGATCTGTCAATCTCTCTTCTGTGCCTGGTGTGTTCTTGTCCGTTTGTTGATCGACTGTTTTGAATGCATGCGCAGGGCCATTATCGGACCAGTTAGGATGTTTTCTTCTTGTGCCCGTGACAATGGCATGCGAGACCGCCGAGGTGAACTAGTGCCCTGAATGGTTGTTCTGCTTTGCTATGCCGGCCATGGGGTTGTGGCACGCGCCACTGTTATTGAAGAAGCCCCCTGAGGGCGTTGGCTTGGCGTTGACATCAACGTTCACATGCCTCAGATGACTCTTCTCCGTCCTGTGGAAATTTGTCCTGCGGCTGGATGTCTTTTGATTCACCCAATTCAAGAGGGTGTTACTTTGTTGGCTGATTCAATCGGTAGAACTGTTCTTTGGGTGTCAGCATACGTTGTCCTTCTAGATGAGCCAGTATCGGTCGACCCAGAACTTGATGGCAGTTCTAAATCTATGGGCTCTTGTTCGTTCTTTCCGTAGGAGGAATGGGTGGGGATGGTGGTGATACGCTATAATTGCGATGGACTTCCGATTGCATCTGGTCGCATCAATTGCGCCCTACCTGCTGAGCCTTTCCAAGACAGTACATTGGGGGAGGGGAACATTGGCGTCACTGTCTTTGACGTATTCATCGGAGATTGTAATGACATCATGAGCCATCAGAGGTGGACCATTCTTGATTGTAGATTCGATGGGGGGCATGGTCTTAGCGAGACAGTGGACCACTTCATCCGACTTCCTCCTCCTGTGGACCCCAACGCCCACCTTGGTGGTGGTCCGAAAGCAGCATACCGCTTTGTTTGTCGCAAACCGCGAATCGAGGAGAAATTCACCTCTTATGCAAAGAAGACTCTCTCCGAAGAAATTTAGGCGGTCGGTTTGTTGTCTTGTTGTCCTGACGAATGCGTCAGATTATTCCGGCCCCAAGATACGCTCCTCGTTAGGCAGAAGTTCTGGCTGAAAGATTTCGATGACCGACGGGAGTATGGTAGAGCTGTGGGTGGGCAATTGCGTTACTTGGAAAATAATAGGAAAAGTAAGTATGTGACTCTGCTTGGACAAGATGTCTGCTCAACAGCATGATACCAGATCCATGGTATTCCAAAGTCAACGTTCCACACCTATATCGACTTGTACAAGGAGGGCATCATTTTGTCAACGCACGGGAATAAAGGCGTCAAACGTCCGCGCCTTAAAACCGTGCAAGCCATGGGTACGATTTCTGCTATCATAAGTGAGAACACTAATCACATGCCTCATCAGATGCGCACGACTATACCAGGGCGGATGGACACATTGAAGTTTCTGCCCTCTAGGCATAGTTGGAAGAGGATCCAAGCTGACGCCACAGAGGTATTACTCGATACAGTTCACCTCAATTCAATCTTTGACTCATTCATGTGGATGCTCTACAGGATAGGTAGATCTTCCTATCCTACTCATGAGTTATTGCTTGGATTTTCTCACCAGTAAATGGCATCGATTCCATCTCCCGGTAGATAGGAAGATCTTTCGATCCCTTCACTGTCCACAATGACACGTTTCCTGATTTCTGTTGTTTGGCTCTGTCTGTAGACAAATCTACAGTATGGGTTGCCCATTGTTTCGCAGTCTGCTATGAGTAGAATTAAGAAAGAGTTCTTCAACAACGTTGCGGTTAAGCGTGTTGGAAGTTCATTTGCCAAGTGCACCGTCTGCGACACTCTTCAACGGTTCATCAACAAATCGGTGAAGGGCTCTGCCGAGTATGTATCCTTTGTGAAACAACGGAGTCAGCACTTGAATCTTGAAGCTTCATATAGGTGTGTGTACCATAGTTGGAGAGAGGAGTCTAAGCGCTATAAGGAGGAGATTCTTTGCATTATCCACGATAAAATGGATACAACCAAGACTGCGATCCCGCGCATGCGTGTTTCCACCAAACTCACTTCATCTCTTGGTCAGCTCCCAATGGACGTCACCGGTATGGTGACGCATGGACATGGAGATGATGCGTACGCCCACTATTCTACCGACTTGTGGCCAGGGGACTCAAATTACACAATCTCATTCCTAGCAAGATTGCTTCGTCGTCTTGAAGAACCTCCCATTCGCGTTACGGGTAAATTTTTTTCTCACGAGCCGGCAAACTCGTTTTTTGAGGCTATGCTGAAAAGAAAGTCTAGATGTATGAACCTTTTACCTACAGTCGTACCAAACCACTCAACTGCAGTTGTCTCACTTCCCAAAAATCTGTATTTGCAGTTGGACAACTCTGCAAAAGACAATAAGAACCAGTTTCTCATGCTTTCTCATCGATGTTGACTTGTCGTAGGGTTTTCAAGGAAATCCAAGTTGGATTCTTATTAGTCGGCCACACGCATGAGGATATCGATGCTTACTTCAGCCACTTATCCAAGGCCCTTAAGAATCGGAATACTTATGTGGTAGCGGATTTGATGAGGTCTTTTATGGAATCGCAGGAGTTGGGCTTTAAGCCCGAGTTTGTTCAGGAGGTTGTGGATTTCAAATCATTCGTCGAAGGCTTGCTATGTGACGGCCAAAATACACTTACTGGTTTAGGAGATATGCACCTCTTCAAATTCTACGTAGATGACGATGGCTGGCCCGTCATGCGCTACAAAGAGAACGCACTTGACGCTCACTGGCTACCCGAATATAGCTCTGGTATACGGCTTTGGAAGTCGGATGCTGACGAAAGTCCCAAGATACCTTCCGTCCTCCCAAAGCCAGTGCCTTTCAGGCGAGTGTGGGGAGACGAGGTTCCTTCTCCAACTAGCAATCAAGAAAAGGCAATTGAGAAGGCAAGAGAGAGGGTTTCCAAAGCAATTGATAAGAGGTCCTTCATTAAATTTGGAATTCAAGGTTATATAAAATTCTGGGAAAAGAGGATGGAAAAATGTGAGGGCTTTCGACGTGATTTTCCACCGTATATTGCATACTGGAATGCGATTCTTGAACTTGAGAAACCTCTTCTTTCCACACCTCCGGCTTTGGTAGAAGGATTTTGGCCGATTCAAGATTGGAGTGCGACAATTTCTGTTCCTTTGAGCCTTATTACTAGAGGAGATGTCACACCTAAAGATGAGGAGCCTGAACCTTTCTGTAGCCCACTTTCAAGCAGACCGAAGGTCGCTTTAACCCCTAAAGTTCCTTGACAATTTCCCTCAAAAACTATAAGTGGTACTAACTTTCAAACCACAAATCCAAAAAATAAAATAAAAATATGTCCACGAAGCTCTTATCAAAGGCAATCTAGCTTAAAAATTTCAGAGAAAATTGATTTTTTTTCGAATTTTAGGAACCTGCCCAAAAGCCAGGGAATCCCCCCGAATGAGACTCTGGTCCTTTAGGGGTTAAATCCATGGCGAGACGTCGTTTCCGGATCTTGGATCTTTCTCCGTCCATCTGACCCTGAGATTTATCTTGTCTGGTTAGGGAGAGCGCAATCAACAGTCAATAGAGTAGTTGGTGATGAGCAATATGGATTGTTTATTATCTAATTCTGGGAGCCAAGAAATGCGTTCAAGAACCACAAGAAGAAATACGAGGATTGTTGGTCGGCGACGTGGGTTCCGGAGAAACGACGTCCGGTGCACATTCATGTTGATTCCGTTGTATTTTCTTCTTGGTCAAGTACATTGAACCCTCAGACTCAAACAATTCCACGGAGGGACCGTATAGCAGCAATGACAAACCTTGAAGCTGCAAATGCGGCGGATCCTTGAGTTCAAAGACTAGACGACCTATCGATCCTCAGGCGATATCCTATATTGACCGTAAGTCTAGAAGATTGGAAGATCTATCGATCCCTACTCTATCTAAATGTGTAAGATTTCACATCCTAATACATACGATATTGAATCGCTTGTTGTTGTGATAAAAATTCTTTAGTGAATCAATCTTCTTTGGAAAAGCCTTATGTACCTACTGGGACCGATTGTATGTTACATTTGTTGGGTGCTTTTTAGTGTAGGAGATAGGAAGATCTATTGATTGCACTTATACCAGCATGTGTCTGATTTGCGTATCTTAATACATTCGCTTATGAATTTGCATGTTGTTGTCATGAATTGTCTTCAGTGAATCAGTCCAAGAGATAGGAAGATCTATCAATTGCACCTATACCAGCATGTGTCTGATTTGCGTATCTTAATACATTCGGTTATGAATTTGCCTGTTGTTGTCATGAATTGTCTTTAGTGAATCAGTCCAAGAGATAGGAAGATCTATCTATCCCTCCTATATCTACATGTGTTAGATTTTTACATCTCAATTTATTCTGCTTTTGATTTGCCTGTTGCTGTCATGAATTGTCTTCAGTGAATCAGTCCAAGAGATAGGAAGATCTATCTATCCCTCCTATATCTGCATGTGATAGATTTTTACATCTCAATTTATTCTATTATTGATTTGCCTCTTGCTGTCATGATTTATCTTTAATGTCTCGGCCTTTTTTTAAATTGCTTGTTGTATCTACTGGATCCGACTATATGCCAGATTTGTTTCCTACCGGATGGTTCTCGCATGTACTACTAGCATGTCCCCCTTGATCTGCTTTGGAACATCATCAGTTGTTTTGTAAAGGATCCATTCACCCTTATTTATCTTGAGTTATTCTTTCCTCATACTTTTGAGGGATTCACTTCCAAGTTCTCTAAGTACAGTTGGTCACATCGAAAGATCCTCCTATATGTGAATGCAAGGGCACATGGTACCATTTCACACCCATTAATGTTTCCAACGCTTCTTCCATAAAGCTCCTTCCTTTCAAAAGAATTTCACCATCTTCGATTTCTTTGATAGATCTCCCGATGCACCTTTGGCCATATTTTTTGCACATTCTCTTGATGACTAAATCTAGACTTTGACCATTGTGGACTTTTCAAAGTCTAGATTTAGTTAAATGTGGCATGAATGTGATTCAAGAGACTAACCCCATTTAGGTAGACTTGTTAAATAGGCCAAGTTTTGAATGAGTACCTCCATTTATCAAGAGCTTCCTCCTCAACAAACATACTTGACACTTGGACCGCAACTTCTGATTCGTAGAGGGGGCCACAAGTACCTACAATTGCACTTGACCTCAAATTGCAATCCAACCCCTCTACGATGTGGATGCTATATGTATTATGAAGCACGACGGTAGTCTCAACTCAAAGGCAACAAGAAACGACTTCAAACTCTAGCAGATCTCGGTTCACGGGAGTGTCAACATGAACTTCATCCTCCTCCAAAGAAGACATCCTCGATTGCAATATGTGGAAGAAAAAACATGATCCAGAACGAATAGGATGGAGAAAAGAAAAACCAGTGAGCTGAAAGCAAAGTGAAAAACTCTCCTCAATGAGAACTAAGGTATGAAACAAGGCTGGAAAAGGTGATATGATATAGAATCATTTTCAGCCAGACGGTTTAGCTCGAGTCGAGCTAAAGTGACATTGATGTGAGCTAGATGAAACTATTTCTACAATAAAATAAACAATTCAAAAGGCGAAGTCCCAAGTTATACCCTCAAACTGGTTGTTTGATTAACGACTTGAGCTAAACTATTAGTCTATTCATGGCTGGCAATTTAGCTCAAATTAAGCTGAATTGTCGGTATATTTACACTGACAATTTAGCTCAACTCAAGCTAAGCTATAGGTCCAAAAATCTCAGCAACATTTACGGTTGTTAAACATCCTTTCTATATTCAAGGCGGTACAAATGATATGAGTTCCTTGCAGAACTGAATCAAGCAACTGTTACTACTACTACACAAGTGAAACACTACTACATAAGGAATTTTGCACGGAAGCATGAAGTTAAACTCTACTAAGCAAATTCACGATACATACGAGATTAGGAGAACTATATTTCGTGTAGCTGCTTGATCATGGAAATGTTAAAATTTCTGAAAGCACATGCGCCTTGGTCAGCTTGAACTTAAGCTCAACCTTATTGTGCCCAACCTAGCGCAGTTCAGCCTCTTCTGAACTTCCGAGCAGCGGCGTGCATATACACACAAAACCGCACATGAAAGAAAACGAACAAAGAAGCGAGAGTCGTCAAGTTATGGAATGCACGGTTGATCGTTTCTAGCTAGATGTAGAGTCCGGAAATGGATAGGATCGCAATTTATGGAGGACCTTGAAATAGTGGGTTTTGAGCATTCCGGCAGAAAAATCCTACAACTACTTTTAGTACAAATTTGCCATCAGTTTTCTCGGCAAAATTCTTGAAAAATGACAGGTCTTATGCAGGATTTTACATCATAAGGCCATTCTATTCATGGGAAGTGCCAGGTCTAGGTTCTGGTTTAGGTTAAGGGTTAAATGTGTGTTCCCACCATAATGACATAGTTTTTTTTCTAACATTGAGGTGATCTACCCTCCCATTTTTTATGGTTGTAATTTTGAATATGTAATAAAATCTAAATGCTACAACGGTTTGGGAGATATAGGTAGTTTGAATGTCTAAATTTGAGTTGATTTGTTTGATTTTTGAGGAATTTGAATTTTCTGAGAATACATATCTCCTTTATTAGGGCATTATGAATCTAGTGGTGTGTTTAGTTTATTTAAAAAATATATTGTTTGAATGTTATGGAGGGTTTTATAGTGGCTATAGGTTTCAAGTTTAGGGTCTCCTATTTTTTGAATTTTAGTATTTTAAAGTAACATTCTCCCCCATTTTCAAGGGTCGTGATTCTAAGACTATAATGAAATTTAATTATGTTATCACCGTTTGGAAGATACCGTAGGATTGACTTATAATGACTATTTAACGGGATTTACGTTGGTGTTTGGATTATTACTACATCGTAGGGCCAAGTGTGGGTATTTCAAAATGGTATTACACTTGATGTTTGGACCTTGAATGAATGAGTTCCGTATGGATGAAATTTGGTTTTTGACAACTTCATCCATGGATTTCTCATGCATATAGTGGATGATGCTTAGGTGGCTTATTATTTTGGAATGCCAATTTAAATTTTATAATCCTTTTTAAATCCGGCGGAAAATCCTACAACTACTTTTAGAACAAATTTGCCAATCAACATTTCCGGCAAAATTCTCAAAAATGGATAGGTCTAATGAATGATTGTACATCATAAGGCCGTTCTACTCATGGTATGTGCTAGGTTTAGCTTTATGTTTAGGTTTAAGTCTAGGATTCAGGGTTTGCGGCTTCGTGCTAAAAATTGGATTTAGTGTCCAAGGTAACAAGTTAACCGTTTTGATGTTTTTTCACAAGGTGTAAATGGGCTCTGGACAATATAATGGAGGTGTTTAAATGTGTAAATTAATATACTGAGAAATTATACACATTCTTTTGTATTTCAATATGAAAAGGGGTCATGTTTGTAATGTTCAAAGGCAAGTTGCAATGAAATATGTTGAATTACTTAGCAATTGTATAGCGTTTTGGAACCAATCTAGATTTATGAATTTTAGTATGTTGTGTAGCAACATCGATTGTGGATTATAAAAGGTTAATAGTTATCATATGTATTCAACATTTAATAATGTATATTATTACATTTGTTAGCGCCTTTGTTCATAGTATATATTTTGCAATGCCACATTTTAAAGATTTTAGATAATTTGTATAGCACAAGTAATCAAGTATCTAATATGTATGAAATTAAATGGTGGTTGAAGTGAATATTTTTATGCTTGAGTATACAATGATAGGACGTAATTAATATATCTTTCTTTAATTCATACAATACATTTTTAAAAAATAGCAATCGTGTACTAATTTAAAGATCAATATCATTTAGTACTATATTATACTACTAAAATCATAATCTTTGCGATTCCTCTACAGTTGACTGCATAGTTGACTTCGCGGTTGATTCTTGTGTGGTTCATTGTGCGGTTTTGAAATTTAGAGTCTTGAGTTCGTAGGTGTGTCAAATTTGCATATTTTATGTAGATGGGTGTTATCTTTTTTTCAATAATATTTTGTGATTTAAAAACTACATTAAAATGGTCGAACTAATGTGTTGCAAAGCAAGTGCCAATTGCTAGTTATGATATTAAAATCCCAAAGGCTAAGGCTCTATTTACAAACATTGAGTATTTTGTTCATTTATTGGTTAGAATGATCAATTGAGAATTTAACTTCCATTAGTGAAACACAATAACAACCTTACAAGACTCAACAATAGTATAACATTTGTTTTATGTGCATAATAATTCCAATTATGTTTAAACGAGAAGGCAATGAAAGGATTTATGGACATAGGTACAAAGTTATAGGCATGGTGGATTGAAATTATATTCTACTATAACTAGTGGGGTACCCGAGTCCTCCGGATACAACATTTTTTTGTGTTGAGCCCCCACCTCCCCATCCCCTAGCCCTTTCCCTCCAATCCATCGTCCCCCCCGTCCCCCATCCCCGTTCCCATCCCCACCCCATCTTTTTTTTTTGGTGGTTTTTCTTGTCATGCTGACTTGACAATATTTGTTTTTTCCATCCTGATCCAGGTTAGGAATTACTGATCTTCTAGGTTTGAGATTAGGGTTTCAAGGGATCGATGCTCTAATTGGAGGTTTGGGGTTGAGTTTTTGAGGATTTCGGGTTACCATATTGTTGATGGGTGAGATGTGATTGCATTTACAAAGCAGCAGAAGGTGTTGGAGCTTTCGCAACTCAGTGGCCTTGATATTCAAGAGGACACCATCACTAGAAGCGAAATAAAAATAAAAAATAAAAACATTTCCATCGCAGAGCATCATCATAGTACCACCAAACCTAACGAAGAAAGAACTTATTCTTTTAATACAAAAGAGAATCTTCCACAGGTTCGGCCTAATCAGCAGTTGCATCGGCCTTATTGTTGGAATCTGGGTCTTTCACGTGAAGTAATGTGGACAGCCAAGTCGACCAAGTCACAACCTGCATATTACTAACATCTGATTGCTGAAAATGATGGTTACAATCTGAGATGCTGAAGCCATAAACAACATTAGAAACATGATTATATGGTCTGTTATAGCTCCTCATCTACATAGATAGCTCTTACCGCCTTCTTTAGCTGAGATCCAGCTCCGAATGTCAAGGCTCCCACAGGAATTGGAAGAACCGAGAGATCCGTGACAGGGTCTGCTAGGGGATCAGACAGAGAATCCTCCTCCGGGTTCTGCATGATTCTATTGAACATGGCGACGTCCAACCTATCTACGCACTCTGCAATTACCTGAAGAATCCAAGTAGCACCCAATCATCCCGAAAGGCAGAGTGAGATTGGCCAGGTTCAATGCCCAGAAAACCAATGAACTTCTGTTCTTCTCACCCTCAGAAAATGCCAAGAATCTCACAAACTATGCTCAAGAAACCGGTTTCTGTTTTTTATTTATTTTCAGAAAATGTCGAGAATTTCACAAATGAACTGTGCAATTGTTCTTCCCGAAGCCTACAAACTTGTATGCTCAAGACAGGCAAGCAGCCGCACTCAGCCTCATGGCCCTGAAGAGGGCACAATCGTTTCAGAGCATCCCCGAAGGCATTTTTCCAGATGTCGATGGAGATCGATCCCTGGCGAGGGTCTCCCAGCTGCGAAATCTTCCCATCTTGTCGCTCCTTGGTAAAGAATTCCTTGACGTCTCCCGCGAATTTGTTCAGCTCGCCAAGCCCGTCCTTCACTTTCTCCGCCAATCTGCTCAGCTGGTTGGCGGAGAAATCATTGCACATCTCACCAATTTCTCTAAATTCAAACAGAAACCCCAAATTCAACTCCAATGCCACCGCTCCCAACACCTCAAAAACCAAACCTCATAACCAACCTATACAAACACCCTAGAAAAAAAGCCTCCAGAAACAGAATCACCAACCTTGCAAGGCTCAACCCAACCGTTCTAGCCAAGTCAGCCGTCCAATCCATAATCTAAAAAAGCGTGGGCTTCAAGTAACTTCGCCTTGATCATTTCCAACAGAAGCCGAGGAAAAGCAAGCACCATGCTTCTTGTCAAGAGAATTACCTCTTCAAACCCTAGCTCGCCTTGGTCATTCCCGACCTTCCACATGACCTTGCGAAATAGCGAGGAGGCGCTGATTTTGTCGTCCCCCAGACCTGGAATCGTCTCCACGAAGCACAGCACGGCCGCGTCGAATAGATACTCCTTGGAGCTCCCGACCGCCACGGGCTCCATCTCCGCCTCTCCACACGCCCGCAATGCTGCTCACAAACGTCGGCCACAGTGGATTCGGCATTTGCTCCTGCCAATGCACGCACAATTCAGCCATGGCTCCAACAAAATCCCCAAACCCTAGCTCTCCATAGGTTGACAGATCACTTGAGGTGGATTAAACAAAGGATGCAACACGCTGCAACAAAAGTGTCCTCCCGGCACAAATGTGCATCAGCATTCCTGTCGGCGCCTGTGTCAGCTTCGACGGATTCTCAATGCATCTGTTGCTGATCCGTGTGCAGCTTTGCCGTGTCACGGAACTGGCTCCTTTCTTCGCCGCTACTGCAAAACCCAAAGTCATTAAACCCCACATTCTCACACATGGCTACACAACCCAAACAAACCCAAACGCACCATCTTAGTTAGGATCCTGGTTCTGCCTCCCGGACGCCACAGTCCGCCGCTCCTCCTTCACTGCACCCGACTCGTGCGATCCCTCTCCAACTTCGTCCCAGCATCTCCCGCAACAAACTGCGTGCGGTGCTGCGACAACAACGTTAGGTTATGTAGATGCGCCACTGTGCGCGGCGTGTACCCCAACTCCAAAGTAACCACCAAATGCACAAAGAAACGTGAGCTTAAATTTTCCATCTTGGTGATGGTCTTCTTGGTCTGATAGGAGCGGCGGATGGACAAACACTGACGCCTGTTATAGTAGTAGATACACTAGGGTTTCGAACCCGTCGTCCCGACGAGGAGAGCGGAGGGTGGTGTGTTAAATTTACGTTTGTATGTTTTGTATTTTAAAACCTATAAAACACTATATTCAATATAATGAGACAAATTGTGAATTTTGAGACTAAAAGCCTATTATTTCGGAACAATAAACAACATGCATAGTTATTGCAAACTGTAAAATACAATAAACAACATAAGGAAAAGCATCACCAAGCGGTCCCCCCAACATTGTAATGGCAAAATTCTAAATATTTATCTTAGAAGAAAAGGTAATTTACTAAATTTGGGCCAATTATCAACAAGATAGGGAGTGCCTATATTGGAAGACAGTTCTCTTAGAGTACATACTATTGTGTTACATTTCAAATAATAACTAAAGACTTAGACATTAAGTTAATTGTTAATTTAAAGTGGTATGACATGATAGATCTATCTTCGCTACTACCATAGAGAACCAACCATTCACCAAAACTAAATGCTCCTGAAAAATGGCAATCTCAAATTAGAAATCACAAGTGACAAAACAAAGGTGTTAGCATGGTAGAAGGCAAAAGCGAAGTAAACATGCAACGGTTCCGACTACAAATTATTAATAGTAGAACCCCATACAAAAATACATGCATTTAGAATAATATGCTATATCGAAATGAATCGTTTAGAAAACTTTATTTATAAAATCCAAACAACTCACTGTTGGCTATACACGGAGACAACTTCTCGAATAGATCCTAGAAAAATTGACCCTAACATATAGAATCATCATATAATATTGTCTACTAAATGTATCTATTAGATACATTTTACTCAAGTCCTAGGGCCTTTAGAAGCAATGCTTCTTGTGCTTTAAATTTTGCATAACCAATCATGATTTCCCTTCTCAGAGAATAAGGCTTAAAACACCAATCCGAGTCAACTGTTAGCACACTCTCAGAAAGAGATGACATAGGACACAGACCAATATGAGCCCCACAACCATCACGAACTCGAGACGGAACAAACTTCACTTGATTCGTTGACGGTCCTGAGCTTTGAAGCCTCGGCTGTACACCCACAGATTGAGTTTGACACCTCATTGAACGACTGGGACGGGCTATGTCCTTCATTGCACCTTGAGAACGTGTAGCGGAATACCGGCTTTGCTTAGCGGGCGGCTGTCTACGATCGGAAGAATTAGGTACATCCTCTTTCTCCATGTTCAGATGGACACCATCATCTCCGTAAAGCTTCCATTGAGGAGTACAATTGGTACTATCTTGAACTTCACCAAACATCCGCTTGAGAGGTGAAGGGGATGCAACAGGCACTATCCCAGGCCTCTGCTCGGGAGGGCTATCCACAACACCATCATCGACCTTCTGCTTGGAGAAGTCCATGATAGCAGAGGCAACATCACTTGCAGTGCACATAAGATATGGTTTCGATTGCTGGGGCTGGGAGGTGTCACCACCATAAGACCCAGAGTACTCCGGAATGATACTAACATCGGAGGGCAGCATACTACCAATATTCAGGCATGCGGTAGGATCAACACTAGACTTTGAAACCTGAAATACATTGGAATAAAGCAAGGAATGAGAGAAAGAACATGAACACATGCAAGGCAATGAAATTATGCTTGACTCAAAGATAAGTTCATGGCATCATAAGAGGTGACAAACACGACAAATATGTAGAAGGAGAAAACGAACAGATTTATATATTAACAGTTTTCAAAATATATACAAGATTTACAAGTATATTTTAGCTACAAGTATAGAACAAAATGTATCCGGCGCACTAAACCTACATCGAAAACCCCTACATATAAAGTTCCCCTATATCTTCAGTAAGAGTTACTCCTACAACTATTTAGGAGCTGATTTAAAAACATTGGGAATCTTGTACGTAGTACCCATGTTCCTTGTAGAGAGTGCCATTCCATCAATGATATGCTTCATTATGGAACTGTTACGCAGCAAAGGAGGTGTCCCTATACGATTACTATCGACGTAATTCTTCAACTACCCGAGAGGACATTCAGAATGCAAGTGGCGAAGCCACGAAAGAAGGGTCCCCGAAAGGACATTATCATTTGTATCTCCGTGTCTCCATGGAGGCAGGAAGATGGCGTTCCCGGTAAAATTACAAACACTCTACTCCGGGCTATTGTCAATAAGAAGAGTGTTGTCGGTGTTAAAGACTATGGAATCATGCCGAAGGCTAAACAATGTTTTTGACAAGGTTTTCAAAAACATTGGCTTCTCCTTATTATCTTTAGCCATGAGGTACACATTCCGCGAAGTTTTTATTTGTGAACATTTGTCTTGACCTAGAACAAGAAAAAGAGGCCCTAGATCCTTGAAGAGACAAGCCGCGATCGCCTCGACTGTGGATTTCTTCATAGAGCTCCAGATGACAACAAAGTTTAGAAAGTTTCTAATGACCGATAAAAACTCACGAACACCAGGATGAAAGTAGACCGCCTTTGGTCCAATCAAGGTAGGAACGGTGGACGAATAATCAGTCCGTTGTGAGCTATGCGCGGTATGCCTCACAGCAGTAGAGACTGAATCCGTCACGCATAGAATGCCATTCAAATCTATGACGAGATTTAGCCACTTTGCTTGTCCGGCACTCTTAACAACGAGCACAGTTCTAGGAACAAGGTCCTGGGACACAACCAGCACACAATACAGTCAATGGTAGCAATAAGTGGTAGGTACCTGATAAAATGCAGATTGAGTAATATGCAATGGAATTGCCACTGATTGCACAAATTTCCCCCCACATAGCGATTGGGATACAACTATCCCAATTGGAGACTTCAATGCAAGAGGACGGTGGACAATGTCATCCAATCCAATCTGAGAAACAATTGAAGAAAACGAATCGTTAAACAATTCTTTGAATTATGATAACATTGTATATACAAAAATGTACACTCCTCGTAAAGCACATCAAAATGCGTATGGATTCGACGCCTGCATGGAAACAAATCCAAGAAAAAACCTACTGAGTCTGAGGCTGAGCTAAGTCATTCCAAAAAATCAAGGCTGCACTTCGTGATAAAACGGGCAAAAATGTATTCAAAAGTTAGCCAACCTTTATCCACCTCTGATGACTGTGGTCCGCAAGGCTCAAGAGACGGCTCGTAGTCGACGCGCTCCTCCATGCACACTTCTTCTGCCTCTACCGCAGCTACCGCATGAGACAACTCTTCTACAAGTTGAGCAAGGACCGAAAGAGTCGAACCGCTAGGAGCACCATCAACATGGACATCACGCACACGAACAACAAAGCCGACCCCATCTGCCATAGGCAAAATCGGAGTTGGATTAAAAGGCTGAGTATCCTCGGGTCGAGGATACTCAGAAGGCCCGGACGATGAAGACGGGATATCCCCAAGCAGAAGTGGCAACTCAACCAAAACGGCGGCTTTTCCAAGTGGGTTTGATGAAGTGCAAGGTTGCAATCAAGTTGAACGAGGCTGAGGCTCAGCCACAAAGTTATCCTCGGTGCGAGGATAAGTGGAGGGATGAGACACGACGGATTCAGAGGGAGCAGCTGGGATGGGAACCGAAATGTGAGCTTCCTCAGTAAATCATTGATTGAGTTCCACCAACATCAGTGCTTGGATCTCCACGCGGATTGACGCCGCCATCCTCTCTTTCTCTTGATCAGACTCCGCCCGCTGCTTCTCGAAAGCAGATTCCATCTCAGCCTGTCTCTTCTGGACAGCCTCTAATTGTGCGAAGATTGGCTGCCTCTCCTGCCGCTCCTGAAGGCGTTGGTTGCGTTGGTGCTGATAAAAGTCAGCACCACGTTCGTACTTCACAGGCAGTCTAGGGGCCGGAGCATGCCCAGTTGCATCTGCGGAGGCGGCATCAGGTAGGGAAGCGTCCTCCACTTCCATCGTAACCATCATTCTCACCACGGTTGGTGTCCCCACATTCTAAGATGTACTGGGACGATCTCCATCTTCATCATCACTGGAGTCGGACAACAGGATGACTGGGACATATTTTACAACGGTACGAGCGGCGGGAACAATTGCTACGGGGGCGGTACCAGCGATGGAAACATCTGCTGTAGGGGCGGTACCAACGACGGGAACATCTGTTGTAGGGGTAGTATCAGCGATGGGACCATTTGGTGCAGGGGCGGTACTAGCGACAGAAACACCTGGTGCAGGGGCAGTACCAACCAAAGGAGATATGTCACGACCGCCTTGAACTTCCATATGAACGGCTTCGCCGTCCACCGAAAGGTCTTCGTCCGCGAGCACATGAGGTCGGCGAGGCGGCGATCTACTACGAGATTGATATGACGGCTCACTATCATCCAAGCTAAGGATCGAAAGATCGACGCCGTCATTGCTCCCATATGGATTGACGAGCAAGGGAGAGTCATCCTAAGGAGGCTGCTGAGTCGGTGCACCGCTACCAAATGCTCCCTGGGTCTCGGGGGAGTCTTGCCGCGATCCAGCACCAGAGCATTGAGCACGTTGGCTAACACGTTCAGCCCTCCTTGGTGATATTCGGGCCCTTGGAACGCGTTCCGGAGGTGCAGCCTGAGCGGTCGATGTAGATGCACCTCCAACGTTGGAAGGCAAAGGCTGAAGGTAGACACAGTCTTTGTGGATGAAATCATTCAGGTCCAACTGAAAAATGCGCTGCATTTGATTCCTGTATTGAAGCCGGAAAAAATTCATCAATGAGTCCATAGAACAACGTTCCAAACATCTGCATGAGACAGTAGAAATCAAGATTAGAAATTGGATAATGAGAAATAAATTCTGAAATGAAATCAATTGTCTATCCTCGACTCGAGGATAAACCACTGTAAAACTAATGATCAGACAGAACTATCTATCACCGACTCAAGGATAGACTACAATGTTACAGACGACAGCATACCATAAGGTGTATCCTCAACTCAAGGATAGACTACAATGATTCAAATGAGAGCGTACCAGATTGGACGGCATAAATTTGGAACCACAGAAAATTCCGAAAACCCTCTCCTTTTGATTGCAGAAGTCCCGAAATAGCTCCAAGTAAAACTCCATCCGTAATTCCAAGTCGTGGACGGAGAATTCTGCCTCCAGATACTTATTCTTCTCTTTGTAGAAGAATGTATCTAGTACAGAGTAGAACGGCCTCACTTTGTTGATGAGCACGGAAGCCTGGGGATGATTATTTTTCACTAAGAAGAGTAGGTTCACATCCGTAACCTTAGCCCTGGACGTCCCGTAATATAGGCGCTCATTGGCTGACGAAAGGTACGCCGAGGAGACGGGCGAATACCGGGCCATCCGCTTCTCGGCAAACTTTGCAGCTTGCAACGCGCGGTTGGCAGAGGAGGTGATCCAAATCCAAACATGAGGAGTGCTCATGTTTGGGGTACTCTTTTGCAACTTCATGGCATTCATGAAGTCTACAAAGTAAGGTTCGTCCAGGGAGTCGTCCTTGGACAGCCAGGCGGGTACCTCACAGAGGTCGAGAAGTCCCAGTGTAAACTCCTTAGAATCAACTGGAGCAGTGAAGTAATCACCAAACTCCAGATTCTCTGCATTAAACTCACGAAGTTTCTCATATCCATCGTGCGGGGTGAACAAGTTCTTCAAATGTAAAAATTTCTTGAAGAATGGAAGAACGTTTGGGAACTTCTTTAGCAGATGAGATGCTCGTTTCAGCTTCCCCGCATTGGTAAACCTCATCGACCAGAACTCCTTGTCGGGTTGACAGAGAGCATGTTGTAAGTAGCAGAAGACACACGGTGTTTCTCCTTCCACTCCTTGCACATTGCGTCGTCGATCGACCCATTTGGAAGTAAAAACAGTAAAGATGGATCGATGTGCACCAGCTCCTGCATGACGACGCGCTTTTTCTTCCTTCGATCAGCCCACTCCTCGTAGTGGTAGCACGATCCATGTACTACGCCAGCCCTACAAAGCGTGACCTTTGGATAACCTTGCCCGCGATCATTGTCAACCAGGTAAGTGAAAAAATCACTTAAATCCTGGTCAGACAGATGACCCAACCTCTTAAAAAACTCACGATGGATTGGCGAAGGCTTGAAACCCCTAGCGTCCTTGTATGGACAAGTTGTGTCGGGGTTTACGATGTCTCCGCGGCTGTGCTGATCGAGGAATTCTTCCCAGAGGTTGAAAATATCATCTGGATGAGTGATGACCTTAATCTCATTGGTAAAGTCCGATGACTTGTTCACTTGCTTCCCTTCCCTGGTGGAGTTGATGTTCTGGAAGCGCGTGACAATCAACTTCGCAAACAACTGCAACACCGTACAGACAACATTAGAAAAATTAATCATGGATACCGCATGGAAGAGTATCCTCGGCTCGAGGATACTTTGACAAGTAGCATATAACATATCAACTAGCAGGTACACAAAAAGGCATGGAAGATTATCCTCGAATCGAGGATACTTAAGGAAATGGAACCTTACGAAGAACTTCTCTTGGTTGAAGTTGGCACCATTTATTCGCAAGTCGCCCTCGTCGTGTTGGCAGCTGGGTCTACTAGAGTTGAGCCAAATTCTCCTGTTGCTTGAAATCTAGTTCCCCCACGTAGGGTGGGCATGATCAAGGTAGTTGGTGTCGTTGAAGAACTTTGAAATCCTCTGCAACTTAAGAGGATCCGTTGTCCACACAACATATGCATCTCAATGGCACAGGTCCCGTTTGCGCTGCTCCCCGCATTGTCCAACACGTTGAAGTCTTCTGGAAGCTTTGACGTTGTGTTGTCCGTTGATTAGCATGAACTTCCCATCCTTGATATCGTCCCAGGAATTGGGCTTCTGCGTTATCGGTTCTCCAGCGTCATCGATCGGGCAGATGCAAATCTTCTGCCGCTAGTTTACTTCTCCAAGTTGGACCAGGAAGTCCATGGAGTTTTGGACTATGCCCTCCTCCATCCCACGAATCACGAACTGTGCTTTGGCGGGCACACATTGTTCGATATTTACGGTGAATGTGGACTCGAACGGGAAGCAAGACTTGCACTCCTCCAAGAACAATCTATGGGACTCCGTTATCTTCTCGAAGTCTACTTGGGGGTCATTCCGCGATTTCCCAGGAGTTGCAGCCCTCGTAACAGTTGAGGTCGAACTCCCACTAGCAGTAGCAGTCTTTTTCCGTTTGGACGGTTTTCCTAGATTGGAGGCCATCTCAGAAGCCCTCCGTGGAGCACCACGACTCGTGCTTCGAGTCGCATCCGCCGCTTCTGTGGTAACGTCGCCGGCTGTTGTGCTCTTCTACTTGAGCCGACGTCGAGGAGGTGGAGCTACCGGAACCGGACGGGCCTCAAAGTTCGATAGGAGTTGGTGAATACGTACCAGTCTCCTGTTAACCTTCTCAGCGTCGTTGTTTGACCACGGACTATATTTTTCAAACGCTTCATGCAACGCCCCCTACCCATGTTTGTCGGCACCTTCAAGCAATACGTTGAAGTCGAATTGCCTAGAAGTGTCACCCGCTTTTACAACAATAGAGTGAAAGTGCGGAAGGTCCTCTCCAGCATCGTTCACGGCCTGGATACCGAGAATGATGTAATCGTGTCGACGTTGCTCCACGAACGTCACTCTTTCATTTCTGTTTAATGGAACATATGGAATTTCATGTTTCAGTTTAAAAGAAAGAAGAACGTTCTTCTCCAACCTGAAGAGGGACCATCTAAGGATGTCGGGGTTGAACGACCACAGCTTCCCGTAGTTCTCGACGACGTCATCGATGAAAGGAAACGGGGCGACGGGATTTTCGAACTCCGTGATGAAGTATGATGACCCCGAGTAGTTGTAGTCGTCGATGGGATCCATCGGGAATGGCGAGCTGCGTAGAGATATTAGAAAAACGAGTGAGAAAGTTAACGCTAACATTATCCTCGACTCGAGGATAGATATTAATCGCTTCGAACTTCAATAAGTTCATTTCGCACATTTATCCTCAACTCGAGGATAAAGACATTCTGTAAGTTGATAATTTAGATATTATATCATGACGGAGACCAAATATATTGATTTTCGTGAATTATACCTGGTGAAATAGACAAAGGTTGGATTGTATCCTCAACTCGAGGATACAAAGGACTCTTGGGAATGAGATTCTCGTCAACTTACTTCATGCATCTATTACAGATCAATTAGTATATTCTCATTTAATAGTAACGGGTATGTTCTTGACTTTAGAATGGACAAAAAACTACTGGATTGATAAGTATCCTCGACTCGAGGATACTTTAATCTATTACGAAAGTGTTTTTTGTTATATTACATCATGCATCAGTATAAAATGACAGAATTATTGTAAGTTTCGAATGGATCAAATTACCCTAGATTCTTAAATGAGCTGTATGCTCAAGGTTGACACTTATCCTCGACTCGAGGATATGTGGGACTGCTTTGAAGGGATTTTTGAGCTTTATCCTTATGTAAAGTTGTATTTAACTGACTATTATCCTCGATTTGATGATAAACTGTAAATAGAATATTGACTCTTATCCTCGACTCGAGGATAAGCTGTAAGCCGACGGACTATCTCGTATCTTCAACTCGAGGATAAATTGTGATCCCTCTTGAATCTGAAACCCTAACCCCAGTAATTACGGATTATATTATTTAGATGAGATTGAATTGAGACTTCTGCATTGCAACTCACATGATATGAAAATTATTACCTTTCAAATGAAATGGGAGTTTGTTGTGTATTTGAGCTTTACAGTTGCACACAGTGTACCTATGGAACAATGCAATGTCACAAAAGTAATCCACACAATAATATGGACAATGAAACACAAAACCCGTCAATATGTAAACTCAACGAACTCTACACTCCAATGTTATCACAGAACGTGCAATGTGTTGTAGAAACCCTAAACCCTGCTAGAATCTTGCACTATGCTATATGGCAAAATTCTAACAAATGAAACCCTGAACGCACTAAACAATTAACCTTAAACAAACTGAACAATCACATTAACAAACCCCTCGCAAGAAAACAAGGTTAATCGAAATCCTAACCAAAACGAAACTCAACTAAACCCTCAAACAAACTAAACCTCACGAACACAAAACCTAACAACACACACACACACACACCTTACGAGACACACACACGAAACACACACACGAAACACACACACTCACCTAACAACACTATGACCACACAACGCACACACACCTCACACCTCACAACACAAACCACAATACACACCTCACAACACAAAACTACAACTCCAACCTCACCACACACACCTCTCAACTCACAACGTAGACCTAACACAAACTATTTGAGAGAGGAGGTTGCGCAAAAACAAACTAGGTGAGAGGTTGAAAGAGAAGAGATTGAGAGACAAGGGTTTGATAGATAGAGAGAAGAGCTGTGAGGAGAAGATAGAAGAGAAGAGGAAGAGAGAATGGGGAGAGAAGTGAGGGAGTCGCGGTGGTTCACCGCGTCGCCAAATGCCGTTTCGGGCAGCACGCAGCGGGCAATAACATCTGGCAAAACAACATAAATATCTAATAAAAATAGAAGTTTCCATTACGTACTCATCAGATATTCATTAACTATGCAGTAAAAATTCATTGAAAATTTAATAAATATTCAAATATACATTAAATATTCATTTTAAATTGATTAGCTATTCATTAAGTATTCTTTTATAATTTTGCAAGTATACATTAATTTAGATATTTTAATCGTCTAAGGAAAAATAAATGTGAAACTCTAAATTTTTACTAAATGCTATTGAAGTTTTCTCTCAATGATCTTAAAAAAAAATAATACTCAATAAGTATGCGTTAAATATACATATGTACATTAAATATTTGTCAAACATATCAATATACCTTAAATAAACCAATTCTCTTTACATATTAGTATATATTTATTTCAATATTCTCAAATAGATACAAAGTTACATTAACTATTTTTGAATCTTTAAAGATTTCAATATACATATTATATTCTTGAAATGCTATTGAAGTATTTTCTATATGATCTTTAAATATAATAATATACAATAAGTATTCATTAAATATACATATGTACAGTAAATATTCTTCAAACAGAGCAATATACCTGAAATAAACCAATATCCTTTAAATATTAGTATATATTTATTTCAATATTCTTAAAAAGATACAAAGATACATTAACTATTGTTTAATCTTTAAAGATTTCAATATACATATTATATTCTTGAAACATTCATTCAAGAATCTTCTATTACACTATTAAATTAAGAAATATACATTAATTATTCTTGAAAACATTCATTCAAAAATCATCTATATTTTCTTTAACATATAATTATTTGTTAAATATTCTTGAAGCATTCATTCACAAATCACCTATGCATTTCTTAAATATATAAATATACATTAAATATTCTTAAAACATTCATTCAAAAATCATCTATTTTTTGTTCAATATAGATATATACTTTTAATTCTCATTAGATATTCATGTTTTTAATTCAAGGAATGCCTGACATGTGAATTGGAATAGTTAGGAATGGGAGGATAAGGAGATGAGGTTGAGGACAAGACGGTTAGAATAAATGCATGGCGGGCAATAGGCAGTTGATTGGGAGCAAACACTATTTGTCAACTTATTACAAATTGTGGTGGGTGGATGATTGAGGCAAATACAACGGGTACTAGGGTAGGTGGACGATTGAAAGATAATATTAATGACAATGGGAGCTAATAGTATTTGGTAACTTGATAACAAAGAGTGTACCAAGGTAAATAAACAATTTGTACTATTACACTAAAAGCCATCTTTAGTGTAGTTGTGGCAATGTGTGAAAATCATTTATTGTTCTTCAAATGCATCTTTTTGCTACAAGCAATAAATGATTATGGACAATATAAAAGAAAATGTATACAACTTACTAGTGTTGAAAATCTCAAATATAGTAGTGTGGCCTAGCAAAAGTTTTTGGAGTTGCCGTAAGTGCTCGTAAATAAACAAATTCTTAGAAATGGAATATACCGTAGGTCAAGGTCACCTTCGACACTTGGATACCGAATAATTAATAATAGTAAAAAAAGTGGGTTCGGCTTTCTGAAAGAGGTTCTAGAAGATTTCGGCGGGAGTTCATAGATTACTATAATTAGCCTATTTTGACGGCCTAGGGGATTGAGCCTAAGGCCTCGAGCTCTCTACTTGGAGCTCTTTTGCACACACTTCCAAGAATCAAGGCTTTCCAAGCCAAAACTCCCCATTGATGTCCTTTGTGTTCAAAGATTTCGTATATTACTATTTTCTTCAATTTCGGCATTTCACTCAATAATTTCCCAAATCATCCGGCATGCCTTTTTTGAATTATTATAGCGGAAGGTGCCCTTCACCTACGGTACTGTTTCATTGAAATCCAAATTGATATAGCATGTTAAGGTTCAAAAACATATTTTCTAACTATATGGAGTACTTTGAACATGTTCAGAGAACTAGTGTCAAGTAAAAAAAAACAAGTGGAGAAATCAATATTTGAATGTACTTGAAAAACGAGAAATAAATCAAACTTTATTGCAGCAAAAACAAACCCTTCATATCTAAAAAAAAAACCTATAGAGTGGATTTAAATTCTTTATAACACCAAAGGAATTAAAGTAATTGTACAATCTAGGTCTAATTAATTATTCTAAATGGTATTGAATTCAAAACTTTAAAATGCTTTTGTTCACTTAATAAAGAAATTAGTGCTATCCATAAATAATATACACATAGTACTAAGAAATTACTTTTAAAAGTGCTAATGACTGTAATGTAACTTTATGGATAATTCTGATACTTTAGAGTACGCAAATACAACTTCAATTTAATAAAAATCTATAATTTATACTTATGCACTAAAATGTATGTATGTATATATATATAGTCATGGGCAGAACAGGGAAATGGGAACCTAAAGGTGCGCATTGTGATCAAATTATTTGTCCCTAGGATTGCAAATAGAAAACTGTGCAAAATAATTCAAGAAATAAAAAAACTGTGTTGCCTTATGACTTTTATTCAAGATCACAAATATGATATTCCATTTGCAAATACATGCATGAAAATGAAAATGTACTTTGACATTTTTACTATAAAGATGTATATAAATATGAATATATATAAATTCACATGTACAAGCCGAACATTGGTTTTCCTATGGAATCCATGATCAAATATAAATGTTAGAATTACTTACCTTTTCTTGGCAAGCAAAAGTAACATCAAGAGGAATTTAAATGCAAGCAAATAAGTTGATCATACACCACATAGCAATTTCATAAATTTCAAAGTTCCAAATGTTTTGTAAATTACTAAGATTAATAAATCTTTAAAACCACGTTCTTAAAAACGAACTATTAAAATTTAATTCATAGTTAAATGTGTGTCTAAGACACACATACACAGACTCACACATAACACACACACACTCATTTACAGAATTTAAGTTGACAAATGAGAAGAAGAATGGGTATGAATTAAAGAAAATTTGTCAATTTCTAAATAAAAGAATGCAACATTGACTTTTTTTAATCAAAGAATGCCACTTTTAAAAGTAACTTCTCTAGTACTATGTGAATATTATTTATGGATAGCATTCGAATAATACCAAGTGCAATATATTCACCAATGTGGATTCAAGTGGAATATATTCACGAATGTGGATTCAAGTAGAATTCAAGTGGATATATATCTTTATAACTCCAAGTGAATTTTGATTTGAATGAAAGAGTATATTCCATTTATAAATTTTTATTCATTGCGGGCACTTCCGGCAACTCCAAAAACTTTTGCTAGGACACACTACTAAAGACAAGATTTTCAACACAAGTAAGTTGTATACATTTTCTTTTACATTGTCCATTATCATTTATTGTTTGTAGTGAAAAAATGCATTTTATCCCAGTCAAATATTTTCACAAATTGCCACAAATAGTCAGCCAAGGATGTAGAAAAATATAATTTTTTTCTACATATATCTTTGACACTTTATAATTTTTTCTATGTATTAAACCTATTACAAGACGTGGTGTAAACCTTCTTAGTGACCGTGGGAATTTTCATTCTAAAGCATACTTTAATCCCAAAATATTAAGGCATGAATTGGCATTATTCCAACCTCCACTCCTTGCACTATATTTTTGAACATGCTACACCCCTATTTTACCTCTTAAAAATGTGTACAATAATTAATATCATGCTAAATACCATGATGTTAATGGCCGTGACCTTGTGTAGTGTAAAAATTGGACACCAAATGAGGTCAAAGTCCATTGATCCACTAAACGTTGGGATGGAAATGAACCATTTTACTACTTCAAACACTATAATCTTCCAATACGTGCGCTCAAAGTTCTTGACATTTCATGAGCATGTTATTTATTAAGTATTTACTGAGATCGTACGGTTGGAATTAGATTTACAAATCTTTGTTTCCTTCCTTCATTATTGCACTAGATTTTACAAATTTGAAGAATTTTTGGAGAGAAATTGATAAAGAAATATAGGTTCTACATTATAAATAATAGTTTTTGTAAATTGCTTTGAAAAAGTAATTTAATCCCTAGCGTACCGTGACAGTTTTACACCAAAAACACTTCAAACTTGTTGGATTCTAGTGCAATGAACAAAGAAGGAAACAAATACTTTGATTTTTAGTCCTAACCGTACAATCTCAAATAAGACTTGCAAAGTAAGATACTCTCAGTATTTCATAAACCTTGACCGCACGGATTGAAAGATTATAGTATTTAAAGTCATGCAATTGGTTTGTTTTCCTCCCTGCGTTCAGTGGAACAGTAGACTTTGACTTCACTTGGTGTCAAAAAATTTCACTACACAAGGTCTAATTCCGTTACGATCTTGTGAATGTGACGTTAGTTCCTTACACACTAATTTTTAGAGGTAGAGGACCGGTGTAGCAAATTCAAAACAACTATGTAAGGAACGGAGGCTCAGAATTTGTTGTTACGCAGTTTAATTATTTTTTTGAACTTAATATGTTTTAGATTGATATTCCTTATGGTCATTCAGAAGGTATACACTACATATTGTTGTGGATAAAATAGGAAAGTGAAAAATATAAAGATATCTAGGTTTTATGTGGGAAAGAAGAAGTTTTTTTGGTAACTTGCCCGACAATAAGTGACAATGTGTGAAAATGTTTCACTTGGGTTGGTATGCTATTTTTCACTAAAGACAAGAACTATTTACCAACGGTACAAATTGAAATAATATTACTTGCAAGTATTGAGAATCTCACATTCAATATAGTGTCATAGCAAAAGTTTTTGGAGGTGACCGAGGTGCCCGCCCTCCCTTTTTGAAATTCAAAACCCTATAAATTTTTCTTCAAACGTTGAATTTAGAGAAAATTGTTTTCCCACTAAGGTCAAAACAATGGTTCATTTTCTTCCCTGCGATGAGTAGACCTGGAGAATTAGACTTCACTTTGTATCAAATTTTTGCATTGTACAAGGTCTAAATCTTTTACCATAGTCTTAAGCATGCTGTTATTTCCCACACACCATTTTTTAGAGGTAAAAAAGGGGTGTAGCATATTCAAAACAAGTGTGCAAGGAGTGGAGGTTTAAGAATTGCCATTTCACTTTTTTTTTTTTGACTACGTATGTTTTCAAATGATGATCCAAACGGTCAATAAGAAGGTTTTCACCACATATTTTTGATGAAAAAATAAAAAGTGAAAAATATGAAGATCTTGATTTCTAGAATTTATGTAGAAAAGATGAAGTTTTTTTTCCCCGTTGCCCGACAATGTGTGAAAATGTTTGACTTGGGATAAAATGCCTTTTTACACTAAAGACAAGTTTTTTTTTTGAAAATATCCAAAGAAGGAAATATTCTTTATATGTGTGAAAAAACTCAATGTCGATAGAAACTTTTGTCAAAAATTTTAGAGCTGCCTGGAGTCTCCATTTTTTACTTTGAGTGGTACGAACATTCAAACCGCAAATCCAATATTTTTTAGTAAAATACCTCCACATACCTCTTAATAGAGGCAATCTAGTATAAATTTTTCAATAAGAATGGAATTTTGGACAAATTTTAGGTACATGCCTGAAATCCAATTTGGCCCCGGGGGGGCAGTTGGTCTTATAAAGGTTAAAGGCGATAAATTTGTGCCACTACTTATCCAAAAGACTTGTTCAATGCATGCGTGGATTCCGGCCTAGTGGCGTACTGAAATTAGTGCGTATGTCTAACCAAAAATAGGACAGCGGCAGCTAAAAAGTTGGACGGTGGATACCATTTCCCGCCTCCCAAATCTTGGAGCCGTTGGAAAGGAGTTTTTCCGCCCAACGCCAATTTTTGAGCTCCGCTTCGCAGAAGACTACCGTATGCTCATTTTCAGAAGTTCATTTCCTACTTTTGCACCTGCTGGATCCTCTCTTCTCTCTCTCTATTCCGCTCAGTGTCTTGCTTCTTTTTAGAACATTCACAGTAGTTGTCAATACTATGTCTGAGGTTATCTGAAGTACGTTGGTTTTTTTTTGGCGCATCCTTGTGGAGTGCTCGATTTCTTCTCAAAGGTACTTCTACATCATGAGATTGTTGTCTGAGGCTCTTCTTGAGCAATCAAGGGCTACTTGACCCAAGCCTATAAGCCGTCCGCATCACCGCAGTTTGTTCACACTATGTGTAGTATTTATTTCGTCGTTGAAGTCATAGATATCGGTGTAGTACTTCTAATTCACTGTAGAATTTGCATGCAATTAGAAGAAAGTGTGTTGTGAATGCTCCAACACTATTCATGATCACTGTAGCATATCACTGAACTACTTCAAAACTAAGCATTTATCCTCGAGTCGAGGATAACACTGACTCTTGCTAGTTCAGCTGTCGATTAACGAATCCTACGATTGATATCCTCATTATATTTATCCTCGGGTCGAGAATAACACTGACTCCTGCTAGTTTAGCAGTCGATCAACTAATCCTATGAATGGGATCCTCATTACATTTATCCTCGGGTCGAGGATAACACTGACTCCTACTAGTTCAGAAGTTGATCAACGGATCCTATGAATAAGGTCGTCATTTAAGGACTGAATTTTTTTGTTCGAATGAGATTCACAATACAATATTCTAAAGTAAAATTACTCGGTCTATCCTCGACCCGAGGATAAACCTAACTTATGGAAAAAATCAATGCCAATCTGAATTTAAATCAATTGTGCTTGATCACTTGAATGGAAAGATCGCCTACACTCCTTTTATCCTCAAGTCGAGAATGTACCTATAATCGTCTATTATCAACCTGCTTGATTTTAATGTCTTCAATGTATCTTATCAAGTACTATGTTGTCTGATAATATTTCTCGGGACCGTGCATAGATGTCGCTCTCTCTGTTGAATCATTCAACTAGTATCCTCGACTCGAGGATAGTATTTTGGATATGTCTTCATGTGTTTTTATAATTTTTCTCATTCATATCCTTGAGTCGAGGATACTCGGTGAAGTTTTTTGATATTGCCTTTGTTCCTGAATGCTCTTGTCCAAATTTATATTGCTTTGGATATAAGGTGCTTATTAATTTGCATATTTCAATTATCTTCATTCCAGCACTAATGTCACTTCAATGTGATGTTTTGTAGATGGAAGAAGACTCATTTGAAGTCAGAAATCGAGTTCGACCAACCTTGCCTCCCGATGTTGCTCCTTGTGAGGGTATTCCTCGCGCTGCCTCGTTTTCGAAGCGCATTATCCTTCAAAATACATCAAGGAATAACGTCGGAATCCGACTATGTCTAAGTGTTGATTCCAGTTTAATTCCCGAAACTAGAGGTCGGCCACTTGGAGATGACCATGTTGCGGTTCTGATTGCTGAATCTTTAAATGAGGATGATATTCCTTTGAATTGGATGTTTGCTCTCCGAGCATAGCCAATTCGACAGGTCTTTCTTCGTAATGTGAGTTTGTACGATCAAGAGCAAACTTGCATTTACAATGCCGCTCTAAAGGTATTCCGTCGGGATCCAAGAATTGGTGTTCGACAGTATGAGTGCAATCGTCAAAGGCGAGTGCTGCCTTCCCCACCAAAGAAGGAAGTACTCCTTTCTGCACAATCAATCAACCTTGTTGCGAGCGTTGTTTGTTGTCCAAGAAATTGTAATCAAAGCTTTCCACGCAGTTTAATTTCTCTACTTCGAACGCAAGTTCACAATGACATTGGAGGTGTATACTTTCGGAAACATGTTTTACTTGATGTGCATAGGCAAACGCACATTGACTTCAATGGCAACCATGTGGTGACGCTCGATGGAATTGATGTATGCCAAGATGCATGGTGTACAATTATGGGGGTCAGCCAAGCCACATTCTACCAATCCAAAAGTGATGCGAAGGATGAAGTGCGAGCGATGGCACACGACAATTCTGGGACTAAGAAGCCTCGCACCCATACTCTCCAAGCAATTGCTACATTGCACGACCTACTTGACAATGCTGCTCATAGTAGTCCTAACAAGACTACTACACTTGGCACTGGGGAGAAGGTTGTTACGAAACATCTTCCCTCTTCCTTTCAATAGAGTGCAATGTTGCCCAAAGTAAACGAGGTGAATTCAAGATTTGGCCTCAAGCCAATATCTTTGTCTGGTCTTAGCCGAATTCGGAGCTCCGAATTTGAACAATTTTCCACTAAGAAACCGGGTGACAACTTTGCTCGCTGCGGTAGATGCGACCAATTGAAGCAATTGAAGAAGGCTAGTACGCGAGGGTCCTCCGCATTCAATATGTGGGATACCAAATTAAAGTTGCATCAAGCCTCCCAACAGACTCATCGTATTTTATATTATGGGAACCGGGAGAACTCGAAGGATAGGCCTGATGACGTTTGCATCATCCATGATAAAATGGATCACAGCAAAACAGCATCTCCCCATTTTTCTCACAAGAATAAGGCAACGGAGTCCTTCATGAAACTCCCTGTAGTTGTGACTGGAATGATTGCTCATGGACATCGAGATGTCCGTTATGCACATTATAGTCTTGACATCTTCCCCACCGACTCGAATCACACAGTTCAATCCATTCCTAAGTTACTTCGGGACTTAGAGAGTCCACCGGTGTATTCTTCCGGTGAATTATTTGCAAGAGGGAGAGCTTATCCTCTGTCTCAGGCTGTGCTTGTGGATGCCAATGTGTGCCTTGGATCCCTTGCGGCTCCACCGGTTGAACCTGTTCCTGCAAGGCAATTACCACCAATTCTCCAAATGCAACTGGATAATGCCACAGGAGACAATAAGAATAGATTTGTGTTTGCTTTCTTCTCCCTACTTGTTCATTTGGGTATTTTCCGAGAAGTACACGTGAACTTCCTACTTGTTGGTCATACTCACAAGGATATTGATGCAATGTTTGGGAGATGGAGTACCAAACTTAAGTCAAATAGCTATCCAACGATTCCACTCTTGATGAAGTCATTCATGGAAGCTGAAGAGAAGCCAGTTATTCCACATCTTATTGAAGAGGTGCCTGACTTCAAGGGCTTTCTTGATGGATATTTGTGCAACAGCAATGAGGCCCTTACGGGTCATACAAAGGGCTAGCAGTTCAAGTTTTACAAGGACTCTAATGGTTTGCCAAAGATGTAGTACAAAATTCTTTGTACAAATAGAGATTGGTTGCCCGAGGAGAATGGAGGAATTCAGTTGTGGAAAATGACGGCAGATGGTAGACCAATATTGCCTCATGGGCAACCACTTCCTCTCATTCCGCATGGTCATGAAAATCATGATGAGGTTATGAAGGATATTTCTGGGTTTCTAAGTCTATGGGAATCTATGGCAAATGAGGATATCTCAGGTGAATACAGGAGGAAGAATGAGCATATCATGTACTATTGGAGAGGTGTAAAGGCTGCTCTTGAGGTGCCATCTGAAGAATCGACTTCCCTACGAGAGGGATTTTGGCCACTATCTAGATATGCTCCGTCTATTGTTGATGAATATGATATAGATGGTACTTTGAGGGAGGAGTATGCAAAAGACCCTCCATTCATTGGACAACGACGTCATTGTCCGCCTCCATCGTTCCGGGTTGGTAGAGATGTATATGAGGGCTATGTACTTGCGGTGCGTTCAGCTGATGGGGATTTGCGCCCATTTTGGATTGCCTTGGCATTGACTAATCCACATCCGGATCGTGAACATTCTCATGAGATTAAAGTGCAATACTACAAACCTGCATCCCAACGTCATGTGGACTTGGAAACGTACCAAGGGTGGGATTCTAGTAATGGGAACAATTGGGTAGAAGAATTTGAATCTGAGCCAATCTGGGTATATACAGATTGCATTGTAACAGCTTGGAAGCCTAGGTTCCGTGGGAACACTAGCTCTTCAAGGCTCAAAATTCCGAAATCATAGGTAGAAATAATCAAGGCATCTTTAGCTGAATATTAGATTTCAACTGGTTCTGTGGTTTTTGATGACAAGAGTTATCCTAGTCATTTGAAATAGGTGGGGGTGCATGTCCTTATTTGAACTTGTGTTGTTTCAAGTTAGATATTGTACTAAGTACGTACTGAACATGGGGGTTTGTCGTGGAATTGAGACGTTGAATGTTCACGTAGCATATTTGTAGACAAAAATTATATTAGAATTTGTAGTTTCATATAGTGATGTATTGTGTTGCTTCAATATCATTAAACGTTGTCGTTTGTTTGTAAAGTTATTGATGGATAAATTGTGGTTAACATTGTGTGTTTGATTAATTGTGCATTTATCCTTGATGCATTGATACTTTCTATTAATATAAATAATTGAATGTATTTCTACAATATGTGCTAATTTTTTAGTGATTGGTATTTCAATGACCTTGTTGTTTAAAACAAGTACCACCTCTTGAAATTGGTAAATTTTATTTCCCTTCAAATTGAAAAGACATGCATTTTGGATGGCATGTAAATGAGAGTATATGTCTTATTTTAGTCCAATTTTGAGTCCTGCTAGGGATGCTCAAATTTTTGCCGCTTAAATTTTTATGGAGTATTTTTATTCTTGCTATGATAATTTTTTTGGATGTAGTAGTTGGCAATTTCAATCGAGCTTAAGTCTCAATATAATAAATAGTCTCAAATGAATGAAACAATAAATTGACTATAATTAGACACTATGATGAATTGAGACTTTGAAATGTCTTATTTTAATGAATATGGCGTTATAAGCTCAAATTGAATCTAAATGGAAAAGTACTTATATTTTTTGAGTGCATGTAAACGTTACCCTTGTTTCAATCCACTCCAAAAATAAAGTATTTTTGCTTTACATTTGAATTTTGATCGACCCTATGTACACATAAGTATTACTTGCCTAATATAGGAGGAGGAAACCCTTCACATCAAGAGGTCAAAAATCAAGAGTCATTAGGTTCCTACTTAATATCAAGAGTCAAGAAGAGTGCATCACCGTGCCCCACCCTTCACATCAAGAGGTCAAACTCAAGAAAGAGATGTCACATGACCGGGAGCGGCGGACAGACAGACTGTCGCCTAATTATATAGTTAAATAAGAGCCATAAACGAGTTACATGTGTATATGAGGTACGAGGTGTAATAATTGATTCAGTCAATATTTGTAGATAAACTATTATGGTGAAACTTATTCACATGGAAAATCGCAAAATTGGTCTGCGATTAAATGGGCTACATCTGAATTGGAAACAGAGATGAAAAACGAGAAATGAGCGATTAAAAAATCTATGCGAACGTACCTAACGCAAAAAGGAAAGTGTAAATTAATACAACCAGTGCAAATCAATTGCATTAATTAACGAAGCGTGGATTCATATAATACCTTTAGCATTCTCTTTCATAAAATTTAATATAACACGATTAGTTTTGGTTTGATATTTGTTTATTATTAATCATTGTTCGTGCTAATGATTAAATTGAAAATGGTATTTAGTGTTCACAACACTTACTTCTTATAAGTTCAACTAGTGTAAGTTTTTCCTTGTTAGAAGGTATTTTTATGAACTATGAACGCAATGATTCCAGTTCTAAAGTAATTAAGATACATGTGTTTATTCTTTAAAAAATCTTTTAAAATACTAAATTATAGCAATTCTATAACAATAACTATGGTTACAATAAGTGTAAGACTTGCAATATTATGAATTTGGAAAGTGTCATTAACTATTACTCCAAAGATTATAAAATTCAGAAGGATGAAAATTGATTATTACGTGCACAATTCATTTTCTACTTGAATATATAAATATTCGTTGTTTACGCTCTCAATAATTGAACATAATTCCGAGAATGATTTTGTGAGTTTTTTGCATGGCAAATACACTTGTATGAAATGTGAAATAATATGATTTTAAGGATCTAAATCTATTTCATAACCAAAAATATTGAATCACCCTTGTGTGGTTTTTCATAATAGTATACTAAGAAAGTAAGATGTTAACTATTGAATCATCAAATCTTAAATTTGATATAATCCTAAAATCTATTGTTAGTTTGTAGGAACCTTGCTACTATACAAGTTTTGTGATATCAAAGCAAGTTAGAGTTCTTAAAACTAATTTGATCCATGAGGGTATCATCCCGGTATGGTAGGGTTTTAGAAAACTACTTTAGAGGGAGCGTGAGGTAGCCCGAGGGTATCATCCGAGTATTATTGGTTCGGGTATGAACCTGAGGTTCCCACACGCCCAGGGCTTTAGGGTATGAAGTTCACGGTCTTCGGTGTAGGGTTTGCATACAAGTCCCACTCCACTCCAAGATCCTTTCCTTTTCGTTTCTTCCTTTTGACCTAGAGAGTCGCATGTTAGGGTATTTGTGTTGTTTATTGTGCGTGAAGCGTATTTTCTTGTTTCTCCGCAAAAGTGAGAGGAGTGGCGTGTTGAGGTGTGACCTGAACAACGTAGTTGCAAAGGTCGAAGTTCAGGAGTTGAAGAGGAGGAGTTGTGGTTTTTTAAAAGGGTGACCGCAATTTTTGGTTGCTACGCATCATTATTGAAAGATAAACTCTTGCAATCATAGCTACAGATTTAGTTGTGAAAATTTTCTGTATGTTTGAGTTAGTGCTTATATGTATGCTATTGTTTCCATTTTGTGTGTTTTAATTATCTAAAGTTTGTGTGCTTTCTTGTATACGAAATCTTGTCCATGTCAACATGTATTTTTGTGTTAAATATGTATTTGTGTGTTCATTTCTATTTCTACGCACATGTGTGTGTGTGCAGAGGTGTGTGCACATGTAGGTGTGTGCACTGTTGTGTGTGTGAGCACACACGTTTGTGTGCATAGTCTGTGATTCTTCATTTATTCTCGTTAGAGTCTGCATTACAGTGTGCATTAGAGTCTGTATTGTTTGGTTTACTACGCATGCTTATTAGTTTAAGCTTGTATACTGAATCACTTCTTTTCATGTGCACATTTCTATGATTGTGCGTTTTCAAGTCGTTTGTTCTCTTCCATGTTTCTATTTGTTTTGTTTTGTCGATATTGTATGTTAAATTGTTTGTTTATTTCGGTGACTAGATGATTGAGTTTGTATTATGGTTCATAAGTTATTTTTGTTGCAAACAGTTTGGAATGAAGTTATTGTTGCAGGACCCTAGTTATTATTTGGAATCACGATGCTGAATAGTGTATAGAAATGGCTGAATTATAAACTCCAAACCCTACACATAAAACCTAAATCCCGAATTCTTCACTCTGAATCCAATTTTGACGAATGAAAAATTGACACAAAATTTTATTGGCTATAATTTAGCTCGATATAAGCTAAAATCTAGGAAAACTCCTGCAATCATCTTGTAGCTCAACTTGAGCTCAAGTGTGGGTACCACTCCTTGAACAAAATCTGACACCCGTCTTTACCCAAAAATAAATCAGGTTATAAACATGATATAAAAGGCATCATACGTTCACCAATCTACTATGCTTTACTTCGACTCGACTTAAAGTGTACACGATTAGATTTTACTTAGCAATTTTGTAGAGGTCCTCACCTGCATTGCACGTGAGGTTATTACCAAAACTGCGTAGCATCATCTTATCTAGGGCTCTTTTGCTTGAAGGTAGCTCTTTTGTTCTCAAATGAATTCTTGAAAAAATAAAAGTCGATATTTTTTTTCCTTTAGCTCGAGTCAAGCTGAAGACCGCTTGATAAGTTAGTTGTGCCTAGTTTTGCAAAGGCCCTCATCTAAACTCCAAGTGAGATCCTTGCCAAGTCTGGGCATAGTTTGCTAATCTTGTGCTCATTCTCTCAAAAGCCGCGCTGTTACTTTAAGTAGTACCATTAAACATTTGCTGATGCACTTTAGCTCAAGTCAAGCTAAAGAGCACTTGATGAGTTAGTTGTATCATGTTTTGCAAAGATCCTCATCTAGACTCCAAGTGAGATCCTATTCAAGTCTAGGTACAATTTGCTAATCTTGTGCTCTATCTCTCGAAAGCCGCTTTGTGCACGCTTCAAGTAGTTCTATAATAAATTTGAAAATATTGATTCAGTTGATATACTTTAGCTCAACTCGAGCTTAAGGGTAAACTCTCCAGCTTATTTGAATTATCAATTCACAGAATTGATGCTTGTGCTTGGTTTCGTATGGGTGCAGAAATGAGAGGGACAAGATTGTAACTCAACTGCAGCTCTTCTTCCAGCAAAAGTCAGTCGACTTAGATGATGACAATGGAGACAACAATAACCACTTGGATTGTTGAGAGCTCAAGGATCCAACAAAGACGTCGAAGTGGACACTTTTGTAGGCCCCCTCTAGTCTCGACGAATAATCTCGTGTTTGGTCAGACCTTTACAGGTGATGTCTTAGACCCGCGGGACAAAGACTACAATACCAAAATTACGGATGTAGTTCACGTAAATAACACGCACGTTCAGTTGTCCTATGTGACAACCACTAAGTCCGTAGAGCCATATATGTTTACTATTGTAGTGAACAATGTTGTTTCTCCATTTCCTATCAAGGATTGTGTCGATTCACATAGGGGGTCTTAATTCGATAAAGTAGTGGCTCTGATCGACTACAAAATTTCACTAGAGAAATGGAAGACTAGTAGCAGTCAGCCACTTAAGGCAAAGGTTGTAGCAAATAAACTCCGCGTTATCCTAATATCCAGAATGAATACCTTCGCAGTTGCAGACAAGGCAAAGACTATCGCGGATAGGCGCCCTTTATCGATTTCTATAGTTTCAGGGACCATGGCCGTTAGCCAGGAGTTGAGTCAAGCTTTGGTACAGGTTTGAACACCAGGCGCACGGACAAGCAAAAACAATCTACACAACACCTTGTCCGCTTCCCCCGTCAAGAAGCGCTCTGCTGCCAAGAAGTCGGAGAGCTCATGAAGAAAGAAGACGAAGCTCGTCTTAGAAGAGGAGTTGGCCAATAGCATGGCCTCCACACTCTTGGAGCTCCCTTACGCGCTCGAGTACGAAGAGAGAGTCGACTGCAACAACATCCAAAAAATATACCAAAATTTTTGGACGTAGTGTCAAGGCTGCTTCGTCTTCAAAGACAGAGAGAAGAAGGTCAAGCTCAACGTCAAAAGGCTCTTTAATGCACCCCCGGAGTGGATGATCCGTGCATTCAAACCTTAGGGCATGGAAGAATTGATGTATTATTTCATCAAAATTCCCGGCAAGTCACAGATTTAGACTCTCTACGTCATGCGAAATTTGATGAGATACCATCAAAGGATAAGGATATTGGTGATTGTGACTTCTGTATTATCAACGGCCAGCATAGCATTGCAGCATTGAAGGCAATGATAAATGGCAACATCCTCAAGCAAATCAAGAAGCACTTCTGAACCTTGCAATGTTTCATTGTTAGAACGCTAGATTCTGAGAAGCTAAGAAAAGATTTCCGCCTACTATAATCGTATAAATCACTTGGTCTAGTTGAATACTACGTGGGCAACTAATGTCCTCGGTGCTTGGGCTTCGTAAATTCACGCTAGGAGACCACTGCCAAAACACTCCGTGGCGGGTGTAAGAGGGTCACACAAGACACGACGAAGAACAACATTGGAGTCTGCGAATGACAAGAAATACAAGGTAAGGTTTTCAAATCAAGCTCAGACACTTTAGCTCTACTGAAGCTATCGTGCAAGTATGCTCCGTATCTGTATAGTTTTGTATACAAATTCAAATTGTTTCCATTGTATATTCTCTGGTTCCACTTCAGCTTGACTCGAGCGAAATTGCAATTATTGGGTTTTCATTCATTTGATGCTTAGTACACTATAGTGATCAACTTGTCTAACGGTTTTATTGATACAGACTACCCTGTTTAAATGATTCCTCGATAAGTGTTATTCCTCGATAAATGTTATGAAAAATCTCGCTCCCGAAAAATTAACACTACTAAGTGTTATGTGTTAAGTGTTAACACATTCTCCGCTCCCTCCTTTGTTAATTTCACCTCGATAAGTGTTATTTTTGAGAAAAAGGACATTATACATCTAATACATCAAGGCCATATTTATTTACACACTTTTATCTATAATCCCATAACTTTTGTACTTCACTTGTTGCATTTTCTATTGAAAAATGAAGTGAATATGGTGTTTAGGGTCTCTTTGGTTGAATGTCATTTAGTCTTTGAACATTGGAGGGGGTTTGGGAGAGAGTTTAGAGGTTTTTGGGAGAATTTGGAGTTGTAGTGGGGAGTCGGATTTGGGGAGTTGGAATTGGAGTCGAGACAGGGAGTTAAGAGTAGGAGTCTGGAAGGCAGGGAGTTTGCAAGTCGGAACAGGGAGTCGGGGTCAGAACATGGAGTCCAGGGAGTCGGAACAGGGAGTCGGTTGGGGGAGTCGGGGTCCAGGGGGTTGGGGAGGGGAGTCGGGGTCGACATGGGGGTCGGGGTCGGCAGGGGCGTCGGGGTCGGCATGGGGGTTGAGGAGAGTTTGTTGTTGTTTTTCTTTTCTTTTTGAATGTTAATTGGTGTATGTGTTGTATTGGGTTCATGTGGATCAATTTGATAGCCTGGCGTCTCGTCTTCAAAACATTGGGTATGTGCACTAACTCTATTTCGTAGGTACGTTGTATTTTTTGAATTCTACAGTCTTGTTACTCATTGTCCAGCAGGTAGTTTTAGGGAAAATAATTGATTTTGTGTCTTGTCACGTTCTACTAAATTTTCTCCTTTGTGCTTTTGAAGGGTTAAACTTTCGAGTGGATCAGTGGAAATGTCCATTGAAGAACACGGTCAAAGTTCAATTCAGTCGAATTTTACTCCTGAGCAATTAAAGGATTCTATCTTGCGAGTGAAGGAGCACATATTGGCCGTGAAGGAGCACATTTGTTTTATTGGCACAAAAACATACCAAACTTTGAATTGCGAGTCGGGAGAGTTTGGAAGGGGAGTCGGAAGAAGGATACTGTAGGGAGGGGAGTGGGTTTAGGGTTTAGGGTTCGGAGTTGGGAGAGGGAGAGTGATAGGGAGAGGAGTCTAGAGAGGGATAAGGAGAAGAGGCCTCAATCAAAGATGAGTTTACCGGTGTCTAGCATTGGGCGTCCGCCAAGAGTTGCCACGGTCAAGGGCCGTGAATTTATATTACATGAGCAACAGGAGATCATTTATTATCGTGAAGAGATATTGGCTTCGGGTCACAAAATTATCAACAAAGCATTATGTGAGTGGGCGAATATGAAGTTCAACAATATTGCTTCTCAAGTCACGATTGGTAGATTGTTGAAACGGAAGACATCGGTGACTTCTATTGGTTTGGGTGATATGAATACTTCCAAGCGTATGAGGAAGGCACAATGTTCGAAAGTAGAGATGGTGACTTTCAATTGGTTTGTGAGAATGCAAGAGAATGGTGTTGCAATATCGGATGCTCTTGTGATAGCTTCGGCAAAGAGATTCTATGCATTATTACCGAGAGATGAAAGTGAGAAGGAACTACAGTTTTCAAATGGGTGGGTAGAGAAATTCAAGAGGAGATTTCAGATCAAAGGTTATATTCGTCATGGAGAAGATGCTTCAGCGGATACTTTGCCAACGGTTTTGCAGCAGATGGAGCATATCAAGGCTATAGTATCTACATACGACATTAAAGATGTTTTTAATATGGATGAGACAGGTCTTTTTTACAGATTAGAGCCTAATCGAACTCTAGCTACAAAACGAGTGTCTGGGAAGAAGAAACTAAATGAGCGCATTACGGTGGCTTTGATTGCAAATGGGGATGGAAGCATTTGTCTTCCTCCATTAGTTATAAATCGGTATTTGAAACCACGAGCATTTACTTCAAGGCATATTTTAAATCCAGAAAACTTGGGCATTACGTGGTTCGCGAATAAGAAGGCATGGATGACAACAACGATCTTTGAACAATTTATTATGGATTTTGAAAGGAAGATGGTTTTGGCACGAAGAGAGAAGGTAATTCTCTTTGTTGATAATTTCTCTGGTCATCAATTGCCAACTGTAGCTTCACGGTTGAGGGTGACAAAACTTTTATTTTTGCCTCCAAATACAACAAGTCGTTTCCAACCTATGGATGCAGGCATTATAGCCTCTTTTAAGGCTCATTACAGGAAATCAGTGATAGAGCATCAATTAGAATGTGTTGTAGCAGAAAAAAAATTCAAAATTGATGTGTATCAAGCAGTGATTATGGTTGAAAGAGCATGGCGTTTTGGGTTTACAACTCAAACAATTAAGAATTGTTGGAGCCATACGGGTATTTTTTCCAATGTTGTAGTGAATCACGGAGAAGAAGTTAGCTGTCTGACAGAGGTTGCTGAAGTGGCGGCCTTGCTTGAGCGATTAACATTGTTATCATCTGAGATTGAAGAAGATGATATTGGAGGCTCAGGAGTTCATCAATTTTGAGCTCCAATTTGATTTGAATAATCCTTATCAACCCATTGATGAGGATATTTGAGACTATCTATCCTCTGAAGATCAAGATTGTGATTTAGATGAGGATACGATAGATGTTGAAGATGTGATAGGGTTTAATGATGTAGAGCGTTGCCTTGAGACTTTGAAAAATTTCTTGCAACAACAATCGGAGAATGTTCATTCGGATGTGAAGAATTTACAAGATCTACAAAAGAAAATTTGCAATTGGCGCATGAAAGAATCTCGGCAAACCAAAATAGATTCTTATTTTGAATCAACGTAGTTGATTTATTATTCATATTTTTTTGTACTTTCGCTATTTAGTTTTATAAATGTTTTGAATCTATGTTTGACGTCTTACAAATTGAATCTTTGATATTTATATGCAATTATTTTCTAAGTATTATAAAACTTTTGAAACTATATTTGAAGTCTTAGAGAACTTGTGATTTTTAATATTTGTTACACATTCATTTTTTAAGTATTATAAATTTTTTAAATCCATGTTTGAAGTCTTAGAAATGTGTTTTTTCATATGTATTGTTCATTCATTTTTTAAGTATTATAATTTTGATACCTTGATAAATGTTATAAATTTATTTCTTGTGGCTTATAAGTGTTATTCTTGATACGTGTTATAATTTTTTTTTCCAAAATTTATAAGTGTTATTTTTTATATGTGTTATACCTCGATAAGTGTTATGCTTTTGACCGCTCCCAACGAGTATCATTTAAAGAGGGTAGACTGTATGAGGAACATTTCTTAACGCAATTCGTGAACGGTTTGTCATGATGGACATTGCAAAGAGCCAAACAGAGCTCAAAAAGGCCAGAAAAGCTAAGGGGCTCTTGCTTACGAATGAATTGAAGATCATCACCGCATAAGAGGATACCTTCAAGCTATGGCAGGAGGTCATTTCTTTGGCAGCACACGGCAGCTTCATCGACATTGATTCAAAATCGACGCCGATGGCTAAGTTCAAGGACGTGAAGTCTTGGGTCCCGAAGAAGGATATAATGTTGTCTCACAAGTTCTTCAAGTTTTTTTGGCAACATGACCGAGGTTGAGCACACAAAAATGTGTAGACACATTTTGAATCAATCACGGCCATCGCAAAAACTGCCTTACCCAAAGGTGGTTGTGAAGCAGCCTGTATTTGTGCTCGAGGATTGCTACACCGCCTAAGACTTGGTCGATCGGAGGAAAAAGAAGGAGGTCGCTTGAATGGAACTTCACAAATTCAAGCCGGAGCTGGGCTTATTTAACAGCGCTGGAGCATACAGTCACTCCAATTGGAAGAAATTCAAAAAGGACTACAACGTTAGCAAGGCTCCAAAGCGCACCCTCTTGGATGGGGGTCCATCAATTTTGTCCTACACCAATTCGAGGCAGACCCTATTCCGCAAGTGCCAAATGTGAGGATCACAGGCTGTAACGAGCAGCTCGAGATCATCGACTTCTAGAACATTCCTCGATTCTCTAGGAATGCAAGGTCGTCTTTGGAGAAGCCTTTCTTCGATGAGTTAATGACAATGTTTGCATCCAAGGGCAGCCCCCCTGCACCGACCTTCAAGCTTAGCTCTTCATTTGCGGAGACGCGCAGGCTCTTCTGCAAGTGGAGGCATTTGCGACGGGCTCGTGGTTGTCTTATGTATACGACGTGCTACAGAATGACCTACGAACCTGTGGAGCATGTGTTGTACACAAAGCTTTGCAAATACAATGAGCTTGCGTACTCAATGAACATGACCGAGTTGAGAATGGAGTTTTTTATCAAGGTCCTGGAACTCTTCTGTTAGAGGGGAGAGGTAGTTGTCCAGCTGTTTGGCGGGACGAAATTACTTACTGCCCGCGTGGTAAGTCCACCTACAGTTTAGCTCATGTCGAGCTAAACTGTAGATTCCTTGATGACTTGTGCATGGATTGTTTTAGAGAGCACCTTCTTCTGCTATGCGTAGAGTAGCACTTTAACTCGACTCAAGCTGAAGTGTCGGCTTAGTCTTATATGCTTTTGTATAGCAATCAAAAATCGCATTATATCCCCTGAATTTTCAATTTTTGTCGTGTGGTATTTGTATGCCTTTATCCTCACTTTAGCTCAATTCAACGTAAAGTCCGATCTGTCTAAATCCATTCATATGTAGATGTTGGATCTAGAGGCATTCTGCATAAGGCACGATTATGATGAAACACACTTTGGCGAAGCCGTGGAGATTGCATTGACGTTGGACAAGGCTGATTTTGTCCTCAGTGGATATCACGTCAACGAGGATAATAGAGTATTAACATCGTCCTTAGTGGATATCACGTCAACGGCAAGATGCGGAAAGATAGAGTATTGACATTGTCCCATGCAGAATGATGGAGTATTAACATTGTCCCAATACTCTATTGACATTAACAAGGGAAAATGACATCGTCGATGAGGAGGAAGATGTGGACCAAAGCCCCATGGATGTGAGCCCAAGCTCTAGCACGATCAATGGAGACCACGAATACCTTGACGGCTTCGATGACGCCATTCCGCTGAAGTTTCAGAGTCGCACTCATTTGCGGCTGCAGTTGTCTCCTCAGCAACTTGACTTCCAGGAGTTGCATTTGCTGGATATTTTGGTTAGGCCTCATTCAGCTCCCACCTTGGGTAGATCATCCGCTCGACCTCACTGCAAGAGGAGGAAAGTTGCCAGTGCAAGCGGCTGCTCTCCATTGGCTTTGGCAAACATCGCTCAAGATGACAGTAGGTTTATTAGCCTCAAGAAGAAGCTCGAAGACGAGCGGAGGTTGATGGAGCAACGGTTAGCGGAGCGTGACCAAGAGCTGAGAAGCTTGTAGGAGAGGCGTGACAAAGAGATGAAGAGGGACCAAAAGCATAGACAAGCCGACATAGTGCTCATGCTAATGAGATTCATGGCGGCTAAGTTGCCTATTGTTGTTACGACACCACTTGCGGTAAATGTTGCAATCTCCCATCCTTTCCTCGCAGCGGGAGAAGGGAGTGGGAGTCCCTCCCATAGGTCTCTTCTACTGATCCTCGCCCTTCTCCATGGAGCCTCAATCACTTCCTGTTCTCCCATCCACATCAAACTTCTTCTATCCCCTTCAAAGTCGCTTGCTAGGTTGTTATCAGCCGAAGATGGCCCGAGCTCATCGTCAGATTAGTGTAATGTAGTTCGAATTGTATACAGACAGAATATTTTGTAAATGTCCAATTATGTACACGGAGTTTTTGTAAATAATATGGTGTTTGCTGAGCACTTTAACTCAACTTGAGCTTAACTGTTTGACATCTGACGACTCTGCCTTGTATAAGTGTCCTACGTGTTCACGAGCTGATAGTTTGAAATTGTTGAATTTTTCAGATTTAAGTTTCGGTGATGACGCGATCGCTTATCCAGTCATAGAAGAGGTTGTCCAAGCTTCGGCCGTGCTCGTAGAAGAGGTCATTTAATATTCTGCTATCTTGGAGCCATCTCTTCTTGTCCCGAAGCCGGGCCCCCAAATAGTTGGGAGACACTTGGATCCCCTTGGCAACATGCATGGTTTATTGGTATTGATGGTGGTCCAAGACAAATTCCTACAAGATGATAAAGTTCTTGAGGTATTCTTCTAACACTACTTACACTCCACCTCCCCTTGACGCCCCTATCACCATTTTGCCTCTTCCGTTCTACGTTTTATTGAACCGTTGTTGTGAATGAATCTGTAGTAATATTGTTTGTTCTCCTGGCATTTTCAACCGAGGTCTGCAAGGCATCGTGCAAGGCATCGTATCCATTAGTGCAAGAGAATGGGGCAACGTGGACTCGTCAATGTCAAAGGGCTTTTTCAAAGAGGCGTATAGAGGCTTATGGAGGAACTCCCTAGACAATTTAATTAGTGATAGGACGATTGTGTTTTGCCTAGTGATAGATGAGTGTTGTGCGTGATTTTCTCTCCTGAAGTTTTAAATAAAGCTTGGATTAATGGAATATGCATTTATTACTGATACCAATTTTTTGGATGTTTAGCTAATTTGGTCCCTTTATGGAATGAAATATAGTATTCTCGGTACATTGTCTTTATCCCTTGCACCTACACATGTCTATATATATTGATATTTCAAATAGAATATATCTTTAAGGTAATGGAAATCTTCCAACATAACAAATATGGTGTTACCACCCATCGATGCACACTACGTCGCTTCCGTGCTGACCAAGCCGCAACGTCGAACACATAGGCCACTCCAGTGATTAATGATTGATCCTCGGAGGAGTGTTCTATAGGTGTAGAAGTGGCATAGGCCTCAAACGCGGAAATAACCTCCGTTGCCAACTTGGCTCGCATTGTCACCAAATATTCGTTATGATGAAGCCGTCACTAAATGTGACACCTCTAATGATGGCATGGGCACCTGACCCTCCTACATACAATCCGCCAAGTAGAATACACCGGATGGTTGAAAATCCGGGATGAGAAAGTCCACATTGTCAAACACTGCCAACTGCAACACCTTGTAAACTAAGGTGTGTGCCGCATTTCTACAACTGAAAGAAACCAGTGGGAGTGGATTTTGAATGGGAGCGGCAGTAGATGTAGCCGCATTTGCAATGGTAAAAGAAAGGAATAACCGGAAGTGAACGATGTGGTCCGACAAATTCGTGTGGCGTCGATGGCCACTACCAACCGGCATAGAGGATGAAGGTGTACCTTTCTGTGCAGTAGTCTGAGCACTAGTGGTAATTGCTGCCATCACCTCCTCCAAAGCGCTATATAAGTAGCATTTAGGGCTGAAGATGAGCCCTTATCCATCACCATAGGCCGCGTGTCTATCAATTGTTCTAAAAAATCCATTGTGCTCTTTTACTTCTTCAGCTTCAGCGCTCCGGCCTAAAGTATTTTCACCACATCCGATCCAGCAGCTAAAGACCCTGGGCATTTCTCCGGGTGAAGAGAAAAACAATTCTTATCACTTTGGCCAATATTTCCACAATGAGTACATGTCACGGTCTTCATCTTCTTGCCCTTAGCCTTCTCTATAGGCTTGAATAACTCAGGCTAAGGCTTGTCCTTCTTCGTGCTTGCCCCCTTCTTCTTGGACCAATTGGGGTCTTCTTGGAGCAATTGGTGCGACCTGCCTCTCCACAAGCCCACCAATGCACAACCTTTATAAGTTTTATTTTTGCTTAGCTACCACTAGCTGTAGCAAGCTTTTTGGGCTTCAACAGTGACATGACAAAATCCATGGCCTCGCTCATGCCCAACGCTTGATCAAGCGCCTCCACCTCGGCAAGCAACTGCGCCAATATGGTGTTTGACGTGATAAGATGCGGGCTAAGTAACTCTACCATCCGCTTATCTAGCTTGGAGATGAAGATCTTCACTAGTTGGCGCTCTATGAACTCATCACCGGCCTCCGCTGACAATCGAGCCAAGTGGGTATAAATAGTGGGTGAAGTATCCTCCTTCTCGGCAGAAATGCTAATCTAATCACGCCTAAATCCCCCAAACTCCACCTCCAGTTGTGTCATGAACTACACTAGTGGATCAAAGGTTGGTGGTTGCCAACCGCCACCAATGCCGCACGCGTGGCTACGGCAAAATGAGCCATGTCTCCAAGCCTGCTCATTCGCCCACAATGGCAAGACCCTTGCTCCTAGAGTCCTGACCAGGGAATCTGTCTTCCACCTTGAGCTCCTCAATCCAACATTGATCACTTTTGGCCTCATCACACACAAAGCTACGATTGAGCTTGTCATTGGAGATCATAATGAGGTGTTGGTAGCAGATATCACAAACACATGACGACATCCATGCATCTTGGGCACTCCATGGCTTAGCCTCCACAACCCTATGATTTGTTGGACGGAACAAAGCGTCACTTTTTACTCTTCCTATCGTCATGAGAATTGCAGAAATCATCAAGGTACCCATCCGAGGGAGGAAGTAGTAGGTAACCTAATCATGGAATAATAAGTTATGTTAAGAACCAAGTTGAATTGGGAAGTTCCGAGGGTCTGGAGGAAGCAATGTGGAGTCGCTGAAGTATAGTCTCAATGCCAAGGTTCAGCCTGAGGTACAAGCTCGTAATCTCATTAAGTTAACTTTCCCAAAACTGACTATTCCTAGGCATGCCACTGGATGTCGTCATTTGATGGTCCGCCAAGAAGGCTGAAATTTATGCAATAGAGATTTCAGAATGCGCCGGTGGGATTGATGCCATCGTGCTTATGAAGATATCTTTTCTAGAACAATATAGTGACTTTCAATAAGGAGTCATCAAATAAGCTACCTAACCACAACATGTTGGATATGAAGATTAAATTTAAGGGAGGACAAGAACCACGGAATACAAGCTTAAAAACAATGTCACCAATGGAATTGGAGGTGCTCCGTAAACAATTTGGAAAAAAATTTAGGAAAAGGTTGGATTTAAAGGTCAAAGACTCCAATTTCCACACCAGTTGTATTTTTACTTAAAAAGGATGGTTCCATTAGAGTTTGTGTGGATTATTGGAATCTTAATAAAGTCACAATACAGAACCGATATCCCTTATCTCTTATTATGGCGCTCACAAATCAGTTGGTGAGGGCTAAGATATTCACCAAACTAGATGTACGACAAGCTTACCACTGAGTGCGTATAGCGCCGGGTCATGAGTTTAAGGCGTCTTTCAAGACTAAGAATGATCTTTTTGAATATTTGGTGATGCCATTTGGGCTCACGAAAGCACCAACTCAATTTCAATCTCATATGCAAAATATATTTTGTGATCTTTTGGATATTTCAGTTGTATTATACTTGCGTGATATTCTTATATTTTCAAAAAACTTGGATGAGCACCTATAAGTGGTAGGAAAAGTTTATGAAGATTACAAAAAAAATGATGATATGCAAAAGAATAAAAATATGAATTCCATTGTGAATCAATGGAATTTTTGGGAATAATTGTTTCATCAAAGGGACTCGAGATGTGCCAAGAAAAAGTTCAAACTATTAAAGAATGGCATGTTCCAAAGATAGTGAAAGAAGTTCAAGCTTTTCTTGAATTTATAATTTTTTACCACCAATATATATGGGATTATTCAAAGATTGCAATGTCACTCACAAATTTGACATAGAGAAAGCACTTATTTGTATGGACGCAACAGACAAATTTGGCATGTATGGAGCTTAAATCAAAAATTCTCCACGCACTAATATTGATCCATCCCAATTTTGAGTATCCTTTTGTAGTAGAGATGGATGCTTTTGACATGGCAATCAGGGCAATTCTTTCACAATATGGAGAAGACAGGCAATTGCATCCATATGCATTTTGTAATTCCAAAATGTCACTGACGGAACAAAACTACGATATTTATGACAAGGAACTTCTGAGCATGGTTTTCGCCTTCAGGATTGGCACGTCTATTTGGAGGGGTCCCCACACAAAATTTGTGTAATATCTGATCATAAATTTTTGAAGTATTTTCTCACCACCAAGCAGCTCAACCGACAACAATCCAAGTGGTTAAAATTTTTATCAGCATTTCATTTTGAAATTGAACATCAGCCAAGCTCTTATAACGGAAGGGCTGATGCTCTTTCAAAACGAGTGGATCTAATGGAGGGTCATATTGAAGTACAACGACCTTTTTTTGTTTAGCAGCACTAGAGTCTTGCGACCCTATATGGACCGACGCCTACATAATTGAACACCTAAAGGTGGCTATATCAGAAGACTCCTCGTTGGCACCAATACTTACATTTTTCATAGAAGACTCACATGAACTCCCTGCAGATATCCGCCATAGAATACAAAGATATACTTTTATGAAAGGGATATTCAAATTCCAAGATAAAACATACGTTCCAGATGATGAAGAACTTCACAATGAGAGTGTACAATCTAGGCATGATGGCCCATTAGCGGGACACCACGGACGGGCAGAGACATTGGAATTAGTGACAATGTGTTTTATTGGCCTACTGGATGCCGTTACGTAGTTCTTAATGTAGATGGATGTGATCTTTGCCAACGATCAAAGCCTATCCATTTTGCAAGGTATGGATTAATGCAACCAAATCCAGCAGTACATGCACATTGGAAGATAATTTCTATAGTCTTCATCGTCAAATTACCAAACAATACAGAATATGACTATGTCATGGTGGTGGTGGATAGAAATACAAAACAGGGCAACTTTATTCCGACAAATGACACAATTGATTCTAAGGAGACAACTTCATTATCCTTGCATCATGTTTAGAAACTCCATGAAACACCCTATCACGGCTCAGTGTTTGTCTCAAATTTTTTGAAAAGATTATGCAAACTTCTTAGAATTTAATCGTCCCCAACAACTGCTTTTCATTGTGAATCGGACGGGCGAACAAAGAGAGTAAACCAAGTTTTAGAACAGCTTTTGCAGATGTTCACTACGAAACGCCATGATGATTGGGTGGATCTTCTATCCCTTGTTGAATTTGCCTATAACAATGCATCTCATGCGACAACATGATTTTTCCCTTTCTATGCAACATATGGATACCATCTAGCATTATCTTTTACAACCCCAACTACGTCCACAATTCCAACAGCAGAAGATAGAGTATGACATTTATTGCATGTCCATGAAGAAGTAGAAACAATGATTCCAATTGTAGGTGACCAAGCTAACAGAAATATGACAAAGGAGTGTAGTTGCAATCAACCTTCCAAGTTGGTGACCAAGTCCTTTGCCATGACAATATTGCTACAATTGATCCATCACAAAAGTTAGTTCCATAATTGTTAGAACCATTTTCGATTAAAGAAAAATTATCGGATATGGTTTATCGTCTAATACTTCCAAAGACACTCTATATACATGACGTGTTTTATGTATTCCTATTGGAAAATTATCGCCAAGATACTTTCACCGGTAGACAACAAGCACTTTCCCCATCAGTGGTCACTCCAGAAGGCGATGTTGAGTAGGAGGTTCACAAGGTGCTTGATTCAAAACTTTTTGGCTGCTCGAAAAAATTACAGTACCTAGTGTCATGGGAAGGTTATGGACCAGAGGAGAATTCTTGGGAACCGGCAATACATTTATAGAATACACGTGACATTGTTGCAACTTTTCATAGGCTTTACCCTTGCGTGCCAACCAGCACGGGAATAAAACCTATGGGGGAGAATAATGTTACAAACTAGTTCGTAACCCAGGATCAAGTGGTAGTAACATCGGTTACCTTTAGTTATCATTTCCACCCTTTAAGAACCATGGAGAGGGATTGGTCCCTCATGTGTTATTTTATTTATACAATATGATTTAAACGTGTGTATTGTGATTGCTTGTAATTCCTAACTCTTAAAAGTAGTAATAGGTCAAAAGATCACCGGTCTGTGACAGTAGGAAAGCGGGTGCCACAAAGGGTAAGAAGCAACATTCGCATCCAAGGCCGGATTCCAAGCTCACGGATGGGCGCCACCACAAGAAAATAAAATTGCCAATGTTGCACCTCAACAAAAGCAAAGGCAAAAGCCAAGAGGGCTTGGAGGAAGATGATGACAATGCTAGGAGTGGTGGGGAGGTCAAAAACGTAACGTAGACGTCGCACGGACGCAAAAATTAACTTGCCAGTGGGCAACAACCAAGACTCTTCCATACCTTGTAGCCTACATAGTATAGAAGTCTTATTTTGTAGAATTATGGTGCTTAAGTTTTTGGTATGACAACGACCACTTCGGCATGGTCTTGCTAGGTCGTAGCACTTGCATGATTATAAAATGCAATGTTGCACCTGTCGACATAAGTATGCGTCCATAATCTGTAAAACATTCCAATGCACATTTCCAACAAGGTTGACATATTTGGGCCCTTCGTGATATTTAATTTTGTGCTTTGTTCCATTTCAAACTTTACACGTTGTGGATTCGGAGGATTCATGGCAAACATTCTTATCTTCTTTCACAACAGCTCTAATCATCTACAAAACCACGTACGGATTTCGGTTCAACAACGCCATCAAATGTCACTTGAAACCACTTACAATGCATCTTTTGCATCATCAGTCACCGGTCTAAACAACCGGTTGCGGGAGCTGCGGCCGGTCCCGCCTCTACTTTGTGGCCTATACGCTGCATCTGTTGTCACATTTTAAGCAAAAACTTGTCCCCCTACTCCCCACGGCACTTTCTATCTTGGGCCAGGCAAGCTCCTCTTCATCAAAAGACACTGCCCTCATTACAACTTCAATCTTTTGTATAAACTTTTCAACGACGAAAACATCTATGAATACGCCAACCATTGCACACTTAAGATCCTGAATTTTAGTTTGCAATGATGCGGTTCATGTAGGCCAAGAATGTCGTCGTGGCAACCTTTTAAGTGGTTGTTGATTGCTCGCTCACCTTCGCAAAATACATTGTTGTTGCGTCTGTAAGCTTCATAAAGAACTTCGCGCGTCTAATAGAAGTGTTGTCGTACCTTCTTTGTTGGACCTTTGTGCTATTGTTGTCTCTTGGCGCAGGTGATTGCGGTGTCAGAAACTTAAAGAACAGGTCGCGTTTCTCACACCAGTGGCCAACAAAGTATTTGTAGAATAATTTTTATTATGTTGGATTGTCCAACACTCATGCTTGGATCTCAACCTTGAAGTCATTGGTCATCCAAAAAAGTGGATTCACATACTTACATTGATACAACTTGTGCCTTTGGAGGCTCGAGTCTCAATTCATCAATTCACCCCGAAATTGTAATTGAGGATTTTGTAAGGTTTTTGGTCAAATGAAAGATTCCATTGATTCAATCGGCACATTCTTCAATCAAATGGCGAAAACTTTTATTTGAACAACCGGTCCTTCCTATCTTTATCAATGCCTAAAAAGACAATCTTCTCCTTGTCTTCCTCTTTAAGTCCAATCTGGTGGTATCCAGAGCGCAAGTCTAACGTACTAAATACTATGGCATGACCAATAGCCTCAAAGTTCTCCTCCGGCATTGGCATGGCATAATGATCTAAATTTGTGAATTTATTAATCCGCCTGTAGTTTTTGCACATCTTCTTCTCTGTCCAATTACCATAGATGACCTTCATCAATGGCATATCTGTCACCGATGCATGCTCACAATATGATGGAGCCATCTCCACAAGCCCTACCGCCACCAACTCCCTATACAAGCGCGCATCATCGTTTGCTTAATTAGTTGCTATTGAATAATGGATAGAGAAAGGTCTTCTTTCCCCATCTCCATCATGCTTCGAAGTCCTTCCAATTGGCCCAGTTCGCTAATCTCTTCCATTTGGTGAGTAGTGTGTTCTTCCACGAACATCTTTTCAACAGCTCCCTCCAAATCTATCCTTTGGTGTACAAATCTCTCTCATTGGCTCTAATCCTCCACTCCATGGTGAAGATCCTCAACCTTGGACGTCGCAAACTGATTTGCGGTGTTCCACCTGTTCCACGGATGAGATGCTAAGGCTCTCTTGCCTTAACCACGTTGTCTGTCACTCTAATAGAGACAACTGGTTCTTTGGCCTCCCGGGCCTCATAAAGTCTCATGTATCTTGTCAAGCAAGAAGCTAACCGCTTTTGTTTGGCAACCACCAACAAGACAATCCAAGTCAAGTGAATTGAATCCATTGCTTGCCAAAGTAAAAACTGCTGTTGTTGCTTCAAAATGTCAAGCGCATTGGTGGTGCCAGTGCAAATTCCCATCGCTTTTTCTTGCTCATTTGCATTTGGCTTGACCATTTTTTGAAACGAGGAATCTCAAACACGCGCAGGATTGTGGTCTTTAAAGGCATACGATGTAGCAAAAGTAATCAACTTAGGCAATGTCTTACGCGGTTCTTCCTTGCGGTTAACCACCGCAAAATGGGTTTGGTCGTCATGGTAAACGTGCCGTGGTGCAGTGTAAGGGTCCAAAAAAACACTAACATAGACATTTGGCCGTTTAATATGACCCACTACAATTGTAGCAACTCTTAAGGTGCCACGTTAGTCCACCACAATGCGAGCAATGTTCTCTCAATGCCACCATAGTTGCATCTAACAACACTGGGGGATCCAAAGTCTGGTGTATGCAAGAATATCCATTAAAAAATATTTTACAGCCGTCAAATACCATGGTAATTTCACATTCATACCTCAAAAGAAGGCAAACATTTCCGCAAGGTTACTAATGAGAATTCAAACAAATCGAATAAGCAGCTGGGCCTTGTGCCCACCTTCTGCTTGCCATCCTAGTCTATAGGTTGTTTTCTCTCAGAAATCCAAGAACTCCATGCGATATAGCACTACCGAATACACTAAGACATTAAATGACTTGGCCTTCATGACAACAACCTTCACCTCTATAAAGCTTGCATTCTCAACATCATCTTTGTTAAGTTGTAATGCCAACTTCAATTTAGTGATGTCCATAAATGCTTTGTACCCATGATAGACGTTCTAATTGTCCATGGACACTTCTCCAAAGTCTCCCTAGTGAAGTACGACCCCTCAATAGCAGATGCTCCTAGCATCAATGGTTTAGGTGTAAATCCCAAAAGCATGCGTTGTCATAGAAAAAACCTCCCCTTAGGCCCAACAAGTTGGAAAATGTTGTAAGAGTTGTCAACCTCTACAACACCAGATGTAATGGATGACCTTCTGATTGCAGGTCTAGCGGCTATGGTCTTGACATACATGGTTGCTGAAAGCAGCCCCTCCACGTTGTCATCTTCACTCTAATATGTCTCTTCTTCAATCTCTTCCGGCTTCAATGCATTGACGCCCGTGGAGTTATCCAACTCACACATGGTGGCCGCCATCTTGAAGATTACTACCAATATGAAGCCTTTTTGTAACATCAATTTTGCAGAAAACAACAAAGCTTAACAAACCGCATTTGCCGCTTCAATTACGACCGCATCTATGGGCTCTTCTACTCCAACGGTAGGACAAATTGAAGGTGCCCACCGTCGAGTTAGGGACTCTCTAGAGGATGTCAACACCATCTCTTCCAACTTGAAAGACTTTGGAAACCGAGATTGGCGATTTCCCTTCCCATGTTGAGGATACAAAGTTGTGTTTGCACCACGTAGTACCTTCTTGGTCATCAAAATTTGACTCAGTGTAAGCACATAAGCCTTTGCAAGCCATCTGTAGTAGCAAGTGCCATATTACTCAGTAAGTAGACCTCGAAGTTGCCATCATTGGATCTAAACCTGCCCCCAGCATTAATACTAGGATTGACTTGAAGCTTATCACTCACTAAAGTGGCATTTGCAATAATGGCCCCCATCTTGGCCTCGAGCTCTGCAAACTTGGCCATAAAACTCTACTTGGCCTGCAATTCCTTGTCCTTGCTTCTTGCCTTAGCTTCCTTGCCTCCAGAAGGCTTCAAATCGGGATGAAGCTTCCAACATTTGGCCTTGGAATGCCCTTTGGCACCACAACTAGAGCAAAATCCACTAGCTTGGAGGGTAGAGGACTTGATTTCCTTGCAATCCCTTCTCAAATGGCGTGACTTGCCACAATTGTAGCAAAATGCTTTACTGTCTGTGGCATAATAAGAGACGACCACTTTTGCAATTTTTGCCTCCTCAAGAATCTTTTCATCACGTTTGAGAAATCCCATGGCCGCCTACTCCTTCAATAAATTGATCAGAATTCACTTTGAAGTCTCGAACACAAATTGCAAGGTCAGTGGCTCGCCCAATCGCAAACTAAGGTTGTCAACACCCTCTCCCGGATGTTGTACCAGTGTTGCACCGCCTGCTGCACAGTGACTTCATGTATTGCAGAGATCAGTCTTGGCAATCTCGCATATGCCTCACGCAAGAACTCATCTCCTCCTTGCACAAAAGATCTCAATGCCTTTGTCTGAATCGCTTATTGACCTTGATAGTCTCCGCAGAGTTGTATGCAGATTCTAGCCATAGGATTTAACAAAGGTCGGTTAGCCACTATCTCCATTGGTTGGCTCACCTCCTTGGCATTACTTGTGCCCTCTTCTTTCTCTCTTTGGCGACAAGTGATGGCACCCTTGGTGCTCCACCAAACACATCCGTAGAGTTTGGTGCGTAGAAATCTCTCCATGCCAAGACTTCTACAAAGTGAGCTCCTCAAATTCTTTAGGATCTGTTAATAGAGCTCTCTCCAAACATCCAAAGAATGCCCTCTAAACCATGTACAAATTGAAGTTGGGATTTCGAGACTTTTAGAGTTAATACCACATGGTAAACTCACTCTTGAAGTCATCAACATCAATGGTGCCCGTGGCAGTATAAAATCTCCGTATTCCTCGTTCTTGACCTCTATATTGTAAAAACATGCCTTTCCAATCAATGTATAATTGATGTGGTCTCTTCAGTAGATTTGGTGCTACAACATCCACTTCAACCTCATCATAAAGTTCTTCTTCCACCAATGGTAAGATCGTATCCTCCACTTCTTCCAGGTTAACTGACAACATCCTTCAACACTCGTTCAAGGATACCTTCAACAAAGGAGGTGTTTCTCTACAAGAAGCTGGGCCTCTTCCGGGCCTCCATGTTGGGAATTAAGTGGCCCAATCAAAGAAGCCCTATGTTTCGTGGGAGCATTTCATCTCCAAAGCATAAATGGTAGGTGGCACTTTCTAGTCGAGCAGCTCCAAGGTAAGTGTGTCCCACACACTGCTAGCTCGCTCCTACCAGATGCCCACCGCCCACTGCGAAGTGGTATGGAATACAAAGTCTTTACACTCAAATTTGGTGAAGATAAGGGAAAAGGCCGGTAATTTGTTACCCCCGTGGAAATCTTCTACCTCCACAATATATTGTCACCTTGAGTTGCTCAACACCACCACCTTTGCTCCAATCACCAAGTCAGATGCTTCCATTTGGCCTTTGGCACAATACAAGGGTGTTGAGATGCCCTCGTTGGCCCAAAACGCTTGAATCTTGTACACACCACCAAATGAAATACAATAATTCACTCAATCTTCACTCAACACTTTTGTGCTCGGCTTCTATAAGTCTTGGTGTCCCTTTTGAGACTTGGCTATTGGTGATAGCTCAGACTCTCCACGACTACAACTTGGCTTGAAAGGTGAAGCTTTCAATTGCAAATCTTAGTGGCACAAAATCAAATGCCAAGTGTTGTTGTGCTAATCTCTACATCAGACGCACTAGACTCTTTATATTTTTTCTTACTACCACCACTATCTATGACCCATATCATCAACACAACCCTTAATTGTTATGAAGTTGCATCAAATGGACTTACAACAGGTGTGACTAAACTAAATTTGTGATGCTAGTTTCCAACCCCATTGCCTTGATTCTAACCAAAATTCAACTGGAGTGGAAAAAAAGGTATTGTGATCATAGAGAAAATTATATTATTTCCTTCTAAAATGCACAATCATATGCTTTTTCCTAGTCAGGAAATGAATTTTTAGTAAAATTCGGAAATTAAGCCAGAAACGCTCATCAATCCAACCCTTTGGTTTAATTAGGTTTTGATCAAACATCGGACTATTGTCCAATCGCCCAATACAATAAGATGAGTTTGTCATTCTATAAGTTCTTGGGCTTTATGCCACACTGGAAAGACATATTGATTGTCTTTAAATGTATTTTACGGCAAGAATTTTCCTAGAGTCACTTAGAAGCATGTAATGAGCTTGTCATCCATGAAATCTAGTGCCATAAGCCACGCATGAAAAGACAAACTAGTTGTTGTTTAGATGCGTTTAAGGCTTCAATGTTCCCTTTCAAGGAATCACAACTTAACGTGCTGAAAGTTAGCAAGCTACAAGCAATGTAAACATGCCAAGCAACACCAAGATGCTATGCATCATAGAGATAAATTAACCTTCAAAAACTACAAGAAAAGGTGCATCACATAGGAAACGAAGACAACTCTTTTTTAGGACAAGTAGACACTGAATTAAGAGTCATCGACCATACAACACTAAACAAAAGAGAGTCCAATTTACAGGTCTTGAATCAATTAAACCCCGGCTTCTAGCTCGTGTATAGGTCGTTATGTTTAGTTTCTTGTTCTTTGCACCTTGTGCTTGATGTTGCACGCAACAAACACCAAAGCGTTCTTTTCGGCTACCATATGCCATAGACTTTGTGCCCAAATCATTATCAAGGGCTAATGCCAAGACATAAAAGAATAAGTAGCTCTCTATACCATGCCATTAAAAATCTTTGTGCAAATCCATCACATGAATCATGCTAAGGCAATGATCATGTGCATACGTGGTCATAAGATATGCTTCACAACCTTCCGAAACGAAAGAACACCTAATAGCTGAAAATGCAATTCAAACATTCATATAATGATCATAATCCATGATCATTTCTCTCATAGAAAGCTTTCAACCACACAAAGCTTTCAAAGGCAAGAGCAAGTTATAGAAAAATGTGAATAGCCCAACGACAATCTAAGAGAAAGACACAAGAAGGCCCGACCAATAGCGGTGTCCTGGTAGTGAGTTTGTATCCTAAGAAAATATTGGATATCTAGCCACTTTTATTCGATCCAATTCTTGATAAGTAAAATTCCAAATGCATATATGTAGATTGTCTCTTTAAGAGACAATACCACAATACACAAGTCCTTATTGGACAAAGAATCCCAACTATCTAAGAAAACTATGTAAAATTCACAAGCCTTGGAAGGGAAAACTAACTTGAATCCTAAGAGCTGGTATCTTACAATCCAATCATCTAAATGGATCTAGGCTTTACTACTAGAACTGATGAGCTCACATACAAAATCTTAGTTGTAGATACTCCACACATCTTGAGGTGTCATTGAAATATCTTCAGCATTTTTAAAAACCATGTTTACGAACACCTCGGTACCAAAGCCTTAATAACTTCCAAACAAAATCTTCAATTGCCACAAAACTTGAAAGATAACTTATAAGCATAACAAACCGCATTTTGAGTAAATCTTAGCCGATGTCTAAAAGCCAAAGATATAGCCAAAACCATCACCAACATCAGGTGATATACTTACATTTTAAGAAAATATATGTACTATGTTCAACTCCAAAAAACTCCTTCATAAAAGCTCCAATTCCTTCAATTCTTTCATGAGGTATGTCAAACTTAAAAACGCCTTTCCAACCATTTCTTCCAATCTCCAAAAGTTCTTTTGAATTTTCTAAAATGCTCAAATGACTGGCAATAAGTCTCTAAACCACACGCTAACTTCAGTTGCTTGTAATTCCTTCATTATAACTCCAAACACTATGTTTTTGGGTCAAAATTGTAGCCTATAACCTAAGATTTGCAACCTTGGCTTTTCTTGTTCAAGTGCATGCCTTGGAGTGGCCCAAAACCTTGAAGTATCCTTGAACACCCCCTTACATTTCATTGGACAAGACCAATGGCCAAGGAAAAGATGCCATTCATCAATTTGCCATCCTTTCACCATCCCTTGCCACCTCTTGCCATCGTTTGCTACCTCTATCACTCCCTTTTCCTTTATCATTTGCCACATCCTTTTATCCTTGTTTATTATTAGTAAATCTACTAGGCCTAAAATTTTCTCTAAGGACGTAATATCAAACATTTTTGTTCCATATGACCTAAAGTCTTTATTAACTAATAAAAGACAATTCAATCTGACTTTCTATATCTTCTTCAATCTATTTATAGACTATCTAACATATTTAAGAACTAATAAACATATCACCATCTCATCTCCCATTTTCCTTTTAAAATCTATCTTTTTACAATATGTAATCAATCTCTCTACAACAGCAGATGAAACTGTTAATGAACGTCAAGTTTAATATGATTTCTCAATTACACAAAAGTCTCATTATACATGCACGTTTGTAGAACTTTAATTTTTGGCCTCCGATAGTGTTAAACACAATTTTAGCTGTAGCGGTTGTAGAGCATTGATGGATCTTGACAAATTGAGCTTTCTTAGGAATAAAAGGATCGTTTTATCTAGAGGAGTTGTCATAGGAGCGACTGCTTCTATCAAAAGGTCTGTTTTGCTAACGCATCCACTTATAATAAACGTCTTTAAGATCGTGATGCAAGAGACTAACTCCGTTTAGGTAGACATGTTGAATAGGCCAAGTTTCAAACGAGTACATTTATACATCACGATCTTCCCTATCAACAAATGTACTAGATACTTGGATCACAACATGTGATTCGAGGAGAGGACCAAAAGAACCTACAATTGCACTTAACCTTAAATTGCAAATCGATCCTTGTGCAATGCGGACATCATTTGTATTGTGAAGCACGGCGGTAGTTCCAACCCAAAGGCAAGTAGGAACAATATTAAACTCAAGTACATCTCGATTTACAAAAGTGTCAACATGAACTTTGCCCTCCATAGAAGAAGATATCTTGGATTCCAATGAGAAGAAAAAATAGACCATATTTCAAAATGATTAGAGTGAAAGAAAGTACGTCCAGTGAGCTAAAAGCAAAATGGAAAATTCATCTTTTCCAGCTCAGGTATGAGAAGAAAACAGAAATGGAGAAATTAGAAATCTTCATTTTCAGCCAGACAATTGAGCTCAACTTAAACTATAATTTTTTATACTGGTTGAAAGAAAATCCAACTATTTTGACTCCTATGTAATCAAAACAATGTAGTTTATGACGTCCCAAGTCATACCTTCAAACTGGTTTTGCGGTTGACAAGTGAGCTTAAGATGAGCTAAATTGTAACAGCAATAAGGAACATGACAGTTTACGAGGACAAGAGCCTAGCTATCAACAACAAAAAATGATAGCAAAGCTTGAGACGGGAGAAACTCTCGATTTCCATTCAAGATTAACAAGATAAGAGTCAAGCTAAACTCTTGATCTGTTCATGGCTAAGACTTTAGCTAGACTTGAGCTAAACTATATGACTAGATTTTTGGCGACATTTACGGTGTTATACATCCTCCCTATATTTAGTATGGTACAAATGATTTTTGGGGTTTGTTGATGCTTTATATTTTACTGAAATCCAAATCCATGCAGATTGAATCCACAAACTATTACTACTACTACTAAGTGAAATTGGAACTAGAATATTGCATAGAACCATGAGGTCGAACCTTACTGAGAAAATTTACAAAAACTACTAGATTATGAAAACTGGATTTCTTGGACTTGATTGATTACAAAAATGTTGAACTTTTTGTAAGTCCATGCGCCTTCGTTAGCCTCAAATTAAGCCCAACCTTGCTCTATCCAACCATGCGCAGTTCAACCTCCTATGAGCTTCCTACCTAGTGAACACATACACAAACCAGATCGTAGGCGAAAGAAAGGTGCAAAATTGCTAGGGTTGTGAACTTAAAGAACGCATGCTTGACCATTTCTAGATTGACGTAAATTTTGAAAGTGGGCAGGATGTCAATATTTGGAGTTCCCTAAAATAGTTGATTTTGAGCATTCGGGCCGGAAAATCCTACAACTACTTTTAAAATAAATCTGCCATCTGGTGTCTCTGGCAAAATACTTGAGGATAGCTCTACTAAATAATTATAAATAATAAGGGCGTTCTACACATGGTTAATTCAAGGTTTAGGTTTAGGGCTTAGAAATAGGTTTAGGATTAGATTAAGGGTTCACGGTCTAGGGTTTATGGCTAAAAATTGGATTAAGGATCCAAGGTAAAGTGTTAATCCTTCTACTGATTTTTCACAAGGTATTATTACAATCATCACAAATCAATTAAGGTGTTTAAAAGTGTAAATTAAAATACCAAGAAATTATGCACATTTTTATATTACAATTTGAATAGGGCTCATGTTTGTAATGTTGAAAGACAAGTTGCAATCAAATATGTTGCATTACTTTACAAATTGGTAATTGATCTAGATTTAATGAACTTTAATATGTTGTGTAGCAACATAGTATGTGGTTTATAAACAGTTTATAAATATCATACTTATTGAGCATATTATTACATTTTTTGGTGCCTGCATTTTTAATATTCATTTTGTAGTGCCACATTTTATGGATTTCAATTTATTTGTTTAGCACCAAGTATTTTATAATCTAGTATATATAAAATAAATTGATAGTTAGAGTGAATTCTATTATGCTTGAGTATATAATGTTATAACGCTAAAAGTATAAATTTTATGAATCCTTATTATATTCTTTTTTTTTAATAATAATCCTTCATTTGTTTAAAGATTGATATTATTTTATGATTTATTATAATGATAAAATTGCAAAGATCAAGGGTCAATTTACAAATATTGAGTGATTTTTTCATTTTTTGTTTAGAGGAATCAATAAGGATGGTAGTCTATATTTGCAAATTACCAAAATAAGTTTATAAGACTTATCGATACTATGACATTTGTACTATGTGTACAATAATCATATCACTATCTAAACAAGAGGGCAATGAAAGGATTTATGATCATATGTACAAAATCATACGCATGGTGGATTTAAATTAACATCAGCTCTAGTACATAAGAGCCATAAACCAATTACATATGTTATATGCATATATGAGATATGATGTGTTAAAATTGATGCAATCAATATTTATACGTCAACCCTAATGGTGAAATCCATTCATGTGGAAAATTGCAAAAATTGGACCAAAATTAAACGGGTTTAACAGGAATTGAAAAAAAAATTGACAAATAGAAAATAAGTGATAAATATGATGCATCCAAATGTAGGTATTACAAAAAATAAAGTGTAAATGTAATAGAATTGGTTGAATTCTAAACTCATAATCTAACCAAGGATGGATTCATGTAATACCTTTAACATTCTCAATCATAAAATAGAAGATAATTGGACAAGTTTTGCTTTTAAACTTGTTTACTAATAATTATTCTTTGTGTTGCTATTGGTTTCCAAATATTCATTGTACAAGTATTTTACAAATTTGTAACATACACTAAAGATGGTATTTAGTGTTAACCACACTAAGTTGTTTATAACTGCTATAAGTTTTTCTCCATTATAGAAATTTTTATGAACTATGCATGCAATGATTCCAATTCTGAAGCGATTTGGACAAATGTGCTTATTATTTCAAAACTCTTCAAAATTGAAAAAATATAGCATTTCCATAACAATTACTCTAATCACAATTAGTGTAAAATCTACAATATTATCTATTTGGAAATGATATCATTTACTAACCCCAAAGATTCACTACTATGAAAACTGATTTGTTACCTGGGGGATATGTTGTCTACTTGGATATACATATTTTGTTATGAGTCAACTTTGTTTAGAGCCTCTATAATTAAACATAATTTCCAAAATTCGTCTGTGAGTTTTTTCCATGGAAGATATATTTGTATCAAATGTAAATTGATAAAAAATTTAAGGGTCGAAATCTACTTTAATATTAAAAATATTTAATTACTCTAGAGTATTTTTCTATATTAGTAAACCAGAAAACTTAGATGATAGATAAAGAATCTTCAAATTGTAGTTGTTAGCTAAAGAATCTTCAAATTGTAGTTGTTAGCTAAAGAATCTTCAAATTATAAATTTGAAGTAATCCTTGATTCTATTGTAAGAAGCAAGTCTTCTATACAATTCTTATGATATCAAAACAAGAAAGTTTCTTCTATAAAAAATGGTCTCACAAGATATTGCGTCGATATTGCATCGTTTCTAATGAAAACACTAGAGGAACTATTGTGAATGCCCAAGGATATCATCGGAACGGATATGAGCAGATGGTTGCCACGCTTTGGGGTTTGAAGTCCGTACTCTTAGTTGTAGGGTTTGCATACACATCCGACACAAATCGAGTTTCTTCCTCTTTTCTCTTCTTCCTTTCGACCAAGAGAGTCGCATGTTAAATTTAAGTGCCTTTGCTCTTGTGCGTGTAAGGTGTTGAGTTGTGTTGGTCGTTTAGAATTCCAAAGAGAGGGGTTTTACTTTGCTCAATCTCTAGTTTCACAATTTAAGTAAGAGGAAGTGCATGCAAGGAGAGAACTAGTTGTGTGGAGAGGTGTTGAGGTGTGAAGTTGTAGTAATGAAGACAAAATGTAGGAGTTCATTTGATGTAAAGTGTAACTTGTTCAATCCTTTCTCATGCAGATGTTGGACCTAAAGGCATTCTGCATCACGCACAATTGTCATGAAGCGGACTTCAACGAAGTTGTAGAGGTTGTAGTGGCGCTGGAGAGAACCGACTTCGTCCACGATGGATATCAAGTCAACCAAAAGAGGTTCCTACATCTTGGCAAGACCGTCCCAAGAGGAAGGGGAAAGCGAGTGTCGACAACGTTAATGAAGAGGATGATGAGCACCACGGATAAGACTCCAAGCTCTAGCATTGTCAATGTGGATGAGGTACTTATTGATGACTTCAATGATGTAGCTCTTCTAGAGCTATAGAGCGGCATTCATTTTGAAGTCAATGAAACAATTGATATCTTGCAGCAACAATTGTCCCCTCAGTAACTCGCCTTTCCGAAGTTTGATTTGCTAGATATTTTGGATAGACCTCATTCAATTTCTACCTTGGGTGGGTCATCCGCTCGGCCTCAATGAAAGAAAAGGAAGGTTGTCAGCTCGAGCGGTTGCTCTCTATTGACTTTGGCTAGCATCGCTCATCACCCACGAGAAGCAAGTTCATCACCTCCAAGAAGAAGCTCAAAAAGGAGGCCATCGAGCGACGGTTGATGGAGCAACGGTTAGTAGAGCGTGACCATCAATTGAGAAGGCTGCAGGATAGGCATCACAATGAGATGAAGGGGGAACAAGAAAGATATTTTCATGTTGAAGAGGTTTATGGCAACTAAGTTGCTTGTGATCACTACAACACCACCCGCGGTGAATGCAACGATCTCCCAGCCTCCATTGTCAGCAAAAAAAGGGCGCGGAAGTCAATCCCAAAAATCTCTTATATCGTTGCCTGCTGGATCTTTGCCCGACTCGATGGGGCCTCCATCAATTCATGTGTTAGGGACACAAGAATACTAAACAAGAACTTTGGAAACTAGATAAGGTTTCGAGAGGAAAACTAATATGAACACGAATTAACAAGATGAGCACACAAAAACAACAAGAGGGGTGAGCAATGGCTCTAAGAGGTGCATTGTTGAGATTGAAGGACTCTTTAGCCTCAATCCTTCTATATATTTCCTTATCTAAAGTGAAAGGGTTTCTAAAGTAAAAGCAAGTTCTAAACTAAAAGTAAAGTAAAAGGATTTCTAGAGTTAAAGCCTAATCTAAATTAAAAAGAACTAGAAGGTTCCAGAGGTCATGCCCCTAACATCATGCTCCCCCTTCCACATCGGATCTCCTCCCCTTCCTCGTCGAAGTCGTCCGCTCGCTCATTATACGTCAAAGATGTCTCAGCTTCTTTGTCAAGTCAATGTAATGAAATTCCAAAATGTATACACGAAGACCATTTTGTAAATATCCAATTTTGTACAACCATTTTTTTTGTAAATATTACAACGCTCGCTGGGCTTTTTGGATGGGCTTGAGCGAAACTGCTCGCTAAGCGTTATTACTTGGCTCCAACTAGAATACTCAACTTTTAATCAGCCGGCCTTGTATTAGTGTCCGTTGTATACATCAACGGATAGTTTGAAATTGTTTTGAATTTTCATGATTTAAACTTTGGTGATGACGCAATTGCTCTCCTAGTCATAGAAGAGGTTGTCCAAACTGCAATACTAGTCGTAGATTGGTCTTTCAAGCTTTGGTCCTACTCGTACAAGAGGTCATCTCTGATTATATTGTCTCAAATTCATCTCTTCTTCTTCAAGAGCCGTACTACCAAATTGTTGGAGGACACTTGGATGACCTTGGCAACATGCAAGGGTCCTTGGGATCAATTGGGATCACAGACAAATTCTAACAAGACAATAAAGGTTTCTAGGTATTTTTCCAACACATCTTACTTTCCATACTCCCCCTCACCATTTACGTCTTCTATTCTACATTTTCACAAACAAACGTTGTTATGGAATTTGTAGGAATATTTTTTGACTCTACGCATTTTCTAACCAGGTCTAGAACGCATTAAAAAGTAGTGCCAGTAGTGTTGAATAAATACCTAGAGTCCCATCAGGTTCCTCCGACAAGTCATCAAATGTTATGCTCAACCTTATTGATATCAGTTGCACGTGTGAACGTGCGCAGCAGGCTAGAGGATTGAGGAACCCTAACTTCTCTAAACACTTGGCTACGTTGCTCACTGAAGTAGGCTTTAAACTCGTGAGAATGCAGCCTTGGTGTGCTAAATTCCTCACGAAGTTGTCTAAGTTTGCCACCATCAAGATCTAGAATTTGATGATGACATCTACAACCTCCAGATATGTTAGTATCTTTTTCAGCATTGTTCTACATCCCCTATTAAGATCATAGGTCAGGAAGATTGCAATAGGATTTCCAAGCGTAAATTCGGTGCTATAACAATCTACATGAAAGAACTCGGCACTTAGAAGGATATCTTTTTGAAGACACTGTCGAAATATCTCTTTAATAGGTTGGGTGGTGATCATACTTTGGTGAATACTCTTGTCCTTGATGGTAGCCCAATTAAGCAAATGCTTAATTTGCCCAAGAATGTCCTTTAACTCCCAACTTGGTTGCACGATTATCAAGGTGCCGAAGAGGATTTGGTTCTAGTGGAGGATATATTGCCATATCTCTCTAAGCTTCATCTTTTGGAGGACGGTCTAGCAAAGTGTCGGTCCATACATCCCTAAGCTTGCAACATGTTCTATAATGATTGGAATACATGTGGTTATTATACGGATATCTTGAACGCAATGGAGGCCTCCGAGTAATTTCAGTCTTAATGACATAGGAGCATTTGGATCTATAATACACTTTAGGTCGGATGGAGCTAAACTATAATAGTTGACTACAACTTCATTTTGTAATGATTGTTGTATCATTGTTTGGGTCAATGTGTACATAAAACTTTCTATAAATATATAGGTGTATTAATATTTTTGTTTCTCTGATTGGAAATGTGGAGTTTTTGTAATGTGCACTTCTCTTGTTTGACATGATTATTGTCTTCACATTTAAAGTTGTATGGACGTCTTATTTGTTCCAGTTTTGTAGGATTATAATTGTCGTGCACTGGTAGATTCTATGCTTGACGCTAAGGAGCACATTCTTTCCTTGCGGAGTAAAAAGCTTTTATTGCACTTCGCTGAGACAACCCAATCAACCATGGATTGTGTGAGTATGGCGGTGGACATGGAAGTTGTTGATAGCCTTATCACTAGGGAGCCAATTCTTGATAAGTGGGATTCTCCTTTGCGTATGTGGCCACTTTTTGCTCCACATTCTCAACGTTTAACTAGAGAGGGTTTTACTCCTACAATGCGCACTCTATATGCTCGTTTGAAGGGAAAACCTTTGTAGTTACGTTGAAGATACAGTTCTATCTTCGTTTACATAATCTTTTTTGATGCTATGTTTATCTAGTATACTTTAGCTCAAGTTAAGCTAGAGTGCACTGATACATTTAAGCTCCATTTGAGATAAAATGTGTTTATCTTTAAAAATAATGAGTTTGGCAATATTGGACCAACACTATATTTTGCTACATCAACTTTTAATTGGCATGGTCTAAATTTTGCTTGACAGGATTTGATGTGTAGCATTTACCTCCCCAGACTCTAAACAGTAATTGTCTAGATTATATGTGATGCTTATGTGCAAGAACCCTTAGCTAATCATCTTCGCCCTTGGATTTCTTGGGAGAAGCGTGCTAGGAACACTCAAGGGAGCCTCCGCGACACCACTTGCTACTTAAGTCAAGCAAAAGCGACCTTTGTGTCAAAAAATATAGACATGTCCGTCTCGTACATCCAACCGTCTTAATAATCTTATTGTCAATCAACTATGCTAAAGGTGTATTCTAAAGATTTAGATTCTAAGCTGTAGATATATTAAATAGTAGTAGTAGGTTCTAGTAGCATTTAGGGTAAGAAGATTGATGTGTGTGATTTTCAGTCATGATATTTTAATAATGCATGGAATAAAAGAGAATTATTTTTTTCATCTTATCAATTTTAGGGTAATTTGCTTATTAAAGTGCAACTAAGCAATGAGATATAGCATTGTCGATGCATGAACTCCATGCATTGTTCAGATATCCACTTTTGAAATTTTATATAAAGAATAGCAGAGATCATTCAAAGTTGTGGAAATCTCCTAATATTACAAGTACGATGTGCTTACCTCTAAATTGTCAATCATTGCACGTGTAGCCTGGGATCTAGTGGTATTGACTTCCTTAACTTTTGCAATTTATGTTTCATCGGATTAGATGCGGTGCAATTATTTGTCATATGACCACTTTCCTTACATAGTGGAATGTATCCAACTTGTTTTCTTGGATGAGGACATTCGCTAATCATGTGGCCTAATTGCTTGACAATTATATACACTTGTAATTTCTCTTGTTAAAGAAGACCATACTTGTGTGTCTTAGGATTTGAGGGTAGTCCAATCTAAACCGGAGGAATATAAGTATCATTCTATATAGGTCTATTATCACCTTGTTTGCATAGAATATCATAATTTGGTCTTGTAAAAGAACGTTTAGAAGTAAAACTATATGATTGCCTGGAAGGATTATTTTGAAAATGATTATTATTATTATTTTCTTAGCATCTCTATCCTAAATATTGGATCTTACAAGGGCTACCACTTTACCCAAATTCCAGCAAATTGCACACATCATGTTTTTCTCGACAAAATGTATAACTGAGTCTAGAATTACTATCTATTGGAATAGGGCATTCAATAGACAAATGTCATGTCCTTTATAATTAAAGAACCTGAGAATTATAGCCATCTAAAATAAATAAATTCTACAGAGGTCCTTATTTATTTTCTTCATTATATCGTGTGTTTAAAAGAGCCTACTTTGGTAAAGGTTATAACTTAAGAGAATGGTCTTAACAACTTGGTAAAGAATTTCAAAATCACTATGATAATTTACCTCTAGAAATTAAAGAGATAATGTTATCAAAATTATGGAATGATGGACAACATATAGAAATTGTAGAGGTAGATGATGGATTATTGTTACTACCTACTAAATTACTAATATTTGCTTAATAGAGTAGGCTAAACCAATCATTTCAACCAATGATCTCATGTGGATGTGGTACCTTGAACGGATATTCAACTATTAAGTCGTCTATTTATTTGTTCAATTACGACCCTCATGTAAGTATTTAATGACGAAATTTTTAAGTAGAGAAATTGTACAAACAAATTCACATGCTTTTTGGTTGCTTTGCTTATAAAAAATGGGTGCAAAATTAGAGGCTCTTACAAGCTAAAAAAAGTCAAACCAATTTGGTTCATTTATTAGCAAAAGAAATTAAATAAATTAATAAGAAAAACCTCAAGAATTATCATAGAAGCCAATCTATTGAAAGACTCATTTTTGAACAAAATTATCCAAGAAATCATGAAAAAAAACAAGACGAAGAATCATTTGACGTTGGCTCTTTTACACTTAGCTGATGGTAAAATTAAAATAGACCAAAGCAATAAAGTGATGGGATCTAGGTAATTGAAATATAATCCAATTGTCACCTCTTATAATACATTAAGAGATTACCTTAATATTATTCAAATATAAATAGAAAATATTAAAAAAATAATAAAATTCCTACTAAGAAAATTGATGAGCTTAAATTAACACTAAGTCAAAGTCGGCTCCAAACATTTTGAGATCATGGAAATCCTTGTAATTTGAAACAAAAAATTTATGATTTGAAAGCCCAAGAGCAATCTGTTTTCTTAGATTTGAAACCCTGGAATTAAAAGAAAAAAATAATCAATTCAAATCAAAAAATATATATTAATTGATAATTTCATAAAATAATAATTCTAAGCCACAATGTACAAGATATGTGAAACATCATTCAATGTCAAGCAAGGATATAAATAAAATAGAGAGGAAAACAAAGCACGAAATAAAAGAGCCAACAGACATGCTAAACCAAAATGATTAGCCGTAGCTACAAATCCATATTTCACTACTTTGCCATCACCATTAGTTAACGAAGGTTTAAAATTGTCACTTGAACAATCAAGTACACCTAATTCTCTTGAAATCTTTTGATATTGAATCAACTTCTCAACTTCACCACCATCTTCAATTGATAAATATTCAAATTCAAATGCGGAACAAATTAGAGAGTCATTAAATACCTATAAATTGAGGAAAAATCATCAACAACAATTTTACCAATTGTTGGCTAATTCTCCATAAATTGATATTACTATCGTGAAATCTTGTAGTGAATAAGAATCAACCAAAGTCACTTCATGAGAGACTAAAATTACTAATGATGATGGATCTATTAGTCCTTCTGCACTTCAATTTCATTTCAAATTTCAAGTGTAAGCTTCTCAATTATCTAAAGGATTTTATTTGGTCCTGACTATAGAACATCACTAAAAGATTATCAATTTAATACTCCTTTATTCTACTTGGATTTTGCACTCCAAACTTTTCTAACCAGTTTGAATAGACCCAGAGAACAAGTTTTTGAGGAAAATACCAAAGTAGGGACTAGTAATAAAAAATATACAAAAATAATTAAAGGATGTTAAAAAAAATTCAAGTGAAAAATAAGAAGCTATTCTACTTAAATAAAAACTTGATTATTAAAATGGGATTTTTTGGTGAAAGTTCTTTAAGTAAGGATAACATTTATAGAAATACATTGAATGAGGAGAAAAATGTACAATTTGCTCTACCTACACGTGAACCATTGGATAGTACGAGTTGTAGTAAAAATTCAAATCGTAGAGAAAGTTTAAACGGATTGGAAGAGAATTTACCTAGGACTCCTCCTCCACCAATAGACAATCCAAAACCTCCTCTTGAATTTGTACTCGTTAAATCAATAAGCACGCTTCAACCAAGAATTTTAAGTTTAGCACCATATCCTAGTAATAACCGTTTTCTAGGATATGAACCTGATTGCAGTTGATAGAATAAAATTGTGGCTGAAGTAAATTAATTATTACTGGACTTTAATTTAAACAATTTTTCAAGTAATCTATTAGATGATGTCTATTAATGGTATATACAAGTAAGAAAACGTTTTGATACTTGGAATGATTTAATTTTTCATTTTAGCACGATTTTAGCCAAGATAATTTAAAACTAGATTAATAGTTATATTTGTACTATAGGAATGGCAACCAATGAGGATATTGACTCCTACTGTACAAGGATAAATGCATTATTAAGAAAATGGACTAATTTTGAATTGAATGATGAAGTCTTGGATTGTATCATTGTGGAGTGAGTTTCGCCAAAAGACCTAAGAATTCACTTAAAATAATGAAAATCTCCTAATCTTGAACCAATCTCTAACTTAGATAAAACTTGGAAAGAGGCTCAAGTAAGTATCAATTATGCTCAATATACAATACAAGATATTAGATACAAGTCATGGATGCCAAGACGCAAGATGATTATCCTAATCAAATTGATTCTAATTTATGGTTGGAGCCACCCTTGAACATCCAATCTCGTCTTCTTAATGGTCAAACTTTAACAACAAGAGCACCTCCAAGTTAGTATGTCATAGAAATTGTTTCTAAATTGGAGAAAAAATTAAATGAGTTATCTATATAAATAACCATTAGTACGGAGAAACGTCTTAAGCCTACAAATCAAAGGACAAACATGTTTCGCAATCCTATGATTTTGATATTTAATAAAAAATTATTTGGAAAATATTTTTGGATTTGCAGTACATAAGTACTACAGTATCAAAATGTACCATATGTCAATTGTCAATTGATTGTATTACATTGTACAGTGGTGATCTCAATACTTTGTCAAAGTCTCATTTTCAAGGACATAAACAATGACTCTTTATTTATAACAAGGATAATTGACTTTATTACTAAATTTTCTCAAAATTAATAGGTTTGAAACTTTAAATGGGCTCTCATACCATCTTTGTGACTAATAAAGTATTTCAAAGAGTTGTACTTATCAACTTATTTGGATAGACTGTTACACCTACAATTATTTTGATATATAAAACATGTTTGCCTACATCGTGGGTACCTTTAGCCAAAATCCTCCATAGTAACGGCACCAAAATGTAGATAGGAAAATTATCTTGTTATTAAAACAAAATCCAAGATAATTTCCAAGTGAAGGATCTTAGAAAGGCTTTGTTTAGTCTATTGTTTATTAACTAAGGTCATATTTTAGATAGGAATGTCTTTTGTTAACAAACTGCTTAAGGTGACAAATAATTATTATAGGTGTGTAAATTAACCCCTGTGCTTTTCCTATGAGTGCACTCTAAATTCTACAGTCAATTAGTGGTTAATCAGGCATTTGTGGTTGTATGGGATTTTCTCACTAAGCGATACAAATACTCTTTTAAGGTTTTAGTGAGTGATACAATTTATCTTTTTATAATCAATGCATCATAGCAGTTTTATTGCCAATTCTAATTGCTAGTTCCTATATTTTATTACAATTTACACCTATACTATCTATTAAAATATGCCATGAGCTTTAGGAAAAAGATCTCTATCCCGACTTCCCACTTTTGCTCCATACTACAATGATATAAATTTCTATTTGGGGAAATAACATACCCTATATAAGGGTGATCAATCCTTTTTGCTCCATACTACATGTAGACTACTTATAGGGTGATGAATCTTTTCTATATAAGGGAATTACAAGAGCCATGTAGGACTAATTGTAATGATCACTTTATGTTTTCTATACCACAACTTACCTTTCGACAATTAGGCTCCATCTCGAAATCAAGGAATTAATGTTGTATGAATGACAACTAAAGAATTTGACATATGATTTGGAATTCAATGGTTACTTCTTTTTACAGTGTTTAATGGTAATAAGTTCTGACTTTGGATTGAATATGTTATCCAGGAAAATTGGTGCAATTTTTCTTTAAGCGTAATTGCACAAAGTAATTGGTGGAATTGTTGAGTGTCCACTACTTGAATTTATTAAATCATACTACTAAAATCATAATCCGCATAGTGAACCACGCAGCGATCAATCGCGCAGTCACCCGTGCAGTGAACTATAAGAACAGTGCAGTCAACCGCGCAGTTAATTGTGCAGTCAACCGCGCAGTGAATCATGTTACTTTTTTTTAATATAGTTTGTAACATAAAAACTACATTAAAATGGTTGGACTTATGCGTTGCAAAGCATTAGCTTGAGTTTTTGGGTGTGACAAATTTGCATTTGTGTGTTGCAATTTGTGCTCTTGATTACAAATTTGATGTTCAAAATATTTTTTGAGTTAAGCACTGAAAGATTGAATTATAAATTATGAGTTGTCAACTTGAAGTGGAAAAGTTGTGAAGTTGGAATTGTGATCTTGGAGGGTGGCATACAAAGTTGGAGTTGCAAAATTGCATATTCGAGTTGTGGAAATTGAAATTACAAGTTTTGAGGTGAGATTTCAAGTTTTGAGATTGTAATTGCAAATTGAGTTTGTGGGTGTACGAAATTTGCATTTGTGTGTTTCAATTTGTGCTTATCCAAAATAAATTTGAAACTCTTGATTACAAATTTGATGTTCATAACATTTTTGTTATTCCATGTTAAAATGCAAAAAATCTAAAAACAAATTTATTTTATTTATTCTATTCTATTACATTATTAAAACTCATGCATAGGTTTCAAAGACATATTTATATTTTATATAATTTGTTGTTACCTTTCTTTTTTTATATTTTGTGATATAAAAACTACATTGAAATGGTTGAACTAATGCGTTGCAAAGCAAGCGCCAACTGCTAGTATTCATTAAATTTGGAATACACTTTACTTTGTAAAAATCTTCATGACACAAATTTCAATCGATTGAATTAGCAAAGACGATTTGTCTCTAGCCATCAATCCTCAAACGACAAACTTCACTTTTTTCTTTAAATCAACAACCTCAAGAATAAGCATGATTTTAATAAATGACACTAAAGACCATTGGAAATTGAGCAATTGTACAACCATAGGAATAGAAATTACTAGGCTTGTAATTTCTAGGAAATTGGAACCTTACATTCACTAGCCTAGAACACACATTCAAGTGAGAAAAATGTGGTACTTCTTGAGTTGCATTCAGTTCATTTATAATCATTTTGTGACTATTGGTATCTCATAAGAGACCAATAATCTTCATTTTCAACTATTGTGAGTACCCTTACAATGGTCCAAAACTCCATCCAACTTAACCACCTATTGGTCTTTTTCACATTATGTCAATCAATTTGTTAACTAGTGCCACTTAAGTACCATGTTTAGACTACAAAGAGAAATAGTATTCAAAAAATAAAATTTCAGCACTATAGCCATCCAAATGAATGTTGGGTCTAGGATGACAATTATTGTAGCTAGGATTTGAGGGTGGCTTTCACGGGTTGGCCTCTCTCTCCCTCTCTCTCTCTTCTCCAAGGGGTGTATGTGTAAAGGTGTGTGTAAAGGTGTGTGGGTAGGAGAATTTGAAGTAAGGGTTGAGTCAGGTAGAAACAACTGTGGCTTTGAATCACAACCACAAGTACAATAGGAATGACGTGAAGGTGAGATTTTTGAGAAATAAAAAAAGACAAGTCTAGAAATCTATGAAACCAAGGCTCAAAAGATTCAGAAAGACGACTTAGAAGATAATGCCACCAAAGTACAAGGGGATCTGCAGCCAACATGGCATTGGAGTTCCAACTTTGGAGAGCAAGACCTTAGAGTAGAGGGTGATTTTAAATATCTTTTTTTAGTAAATAAAGGAAGCATAAAGCTATGTTTTTTGGCCGTTTAACCATGAAGTATTTGGAGGGACAAAGACAGACCGGCGGTCTATAAAATATTGAAGGGTCTATTATAGGTACAATTTGGAGCGTCCATTTCAGACCATAAGACCTAAGGAATGGCAACAACTTTTAAGCTGATTGTAAAAGCACAATCATCCTTAAGTTGGGTTTCCAAAATCATTAACTTCAAGCCATTTGGAGCAACAAGAAAAATCTGGCGGCCGTTGAAGTGCCGCGAGGTCTGCTGCCAAGGAATTTCAAGGGAGCAACTTTGAGGAGCGATATTAAAAGATCTACCAAGAAGTAAGCCTTCAAATATGGAGGCTAAAAGCATTGTAGAGTTAGGCTTTGAAAAACTTTGTTTTCAAGTCGTTTGAAGGAAAAATATTGCATTGAGGCGGTTGTAGGACGCCAGTTTGCGGCCCGTTTTAGGTTTTACCTATTACATTGTTTTCTTTGAATTTGTATGTGTAATACTCATGGCATTCTTATATAAACTTGATGTTCAATGAAATCAAGTGCACGATAGAATTAGAGTGCTAATCTTAAAGAGTCCATTGCTTAGAGGCTTCTTAGACTTTCAACTCTTGAACCGCAAAATTCTTTCGCTTTTTCACCCTTACCTATGGAATTTCACATATCCATGCATGCTACATCTTCAAGCTCTCTATAGCCTGACGGAATTTGGACATAAAGCATACAATTACGAACCAATTGCATCAAGAGATTTGAAATTATATATGTAACAAATGAGGTCTCTAATTTATCACCCAATTTTCAATTAAATACTTAGAATAAAACCTTCAATAATCGAGCATTGGACTTAGGCTTAAGCAAAAGAACAAATAATAATTGTGAAGCTACATATAAAACACAACTAAGAGCTGTCAAAAATACATCTCATGAAACACAAAAATGAGCACAACATCCATAAACTTCCTCTCAAGAAATCAAAAGTCAAGTATATTTTCAACCTTGACAAAATACTCTATGTACTTGTCTGTGCCTACCAAAATTCTTACCATGGACAAGTTGACTTCTTCATTGAATACATTGCTTTAGGTAAGATTTTGACTATATCAAGTTCAAATAGCAATGAATATTTGCAGAACACAAGCGCAATCTTGTCCACAGTCAATATTTATTTATGCATACAAATAAACACAAATTAGTTCTCAATACCACTCTTGCATAAGAATAGCATTCAAGAGACATCATGACAATCTGAAAAAACTCATTTCCTTTAAAGGCTAATTAAATCCTCGGGGACATTGTTCATTGTGAGCTAATTCCTATGCGCTTCAATTTCTATTATCAAATTCTGAAATTTTCTATAAAGATGTGGCATAGCAGTAGCTTTGAGGAGATTTTTTTTCTCATTGAACTTTTTAAAAGAAAGTTATGCTTTTCTAAGTATAAAACCAGCCACTCTAGGTAGCTCCAGAAAATTTGCCAGAAGTTTCTATTGATCTACAAATTTTTCATACAGTTAAAGAATATTACTTTTTTTAAAGGTGTCAAAAAATCTTATTAAAAGAAAAAAATCTTATTAAAGGTAAAAAAAGAATATTAGCTCAGATCAAACATTTTCACACATTGTTAGGCAAGGAGGTTAAATCAATTTTTGATACATGTCAAAGGCTACAATCCTCATATCTGTGTAGTGGATTGCAACTAATCTATACAACATATTTATATCAAAATATTTTTTAAGATCACTCAAGTAAAAGAACAAAAAAATTCTTCAAAGTTGAATTTTTTGCCACTTTTTGATGGGAGTAGTTTAAGAGTGTTTCATGAGGAAAAATGACTTAGACCTTTAGAAGTTAAATTACTCTATCCATAACTCAAATTTGTCGGAAAAATCTATCATATATCTTAGAAATTAGAGACTCCAACTTACATCTATTGTCAACAAATCCATGCTTCTCTAAATCGCAAGCATGGATGTCAACTTAAAATAGCTTCAATACTGAACTTTTGCTTAAATCTAGGATGGCGTATTACACTAATTAAAATCACATTTGACAGGAGTATGTTATCAATCAATAGGAACAACCCCACAAATGAGTCTACAAACTGAAAACGGCTATGCACCACCACCAAAGAATATACAAAAGAGCCCACAACCTGCCAATTTCTAGTATGTCCGAACTCGTATGATTCCCTCTGTTGAATTAATTTAAGTTGCACGCTCTACTTCAAGTGGTGCCTTTTTGTCAATTCCTATAAATTACAATCAATTGAACATACACTTTTAAATATCCAAAAAATTTGATTTGAATTTTTCATTAGGTGATAACGGAATCATGAAATCAACAGCCTTCAATCCCTAAAAGGCACAATATCTAGTTGACGCTAAGACAATATCTATAAGTCTTCAAGCCCCCTACTTCCATTCTTGATTGAAAAGCCATCATTTCCAAATACTTTTGAACAAGGCCATATTTAAATAATCCAAGAATTTAACATTTGACAATAAAAAATGAATGACCCTAACTGTCTATTTTAACCACTTCCTTGGTTAAAATACCAAAGATCGAAAAAAAATAATAGAGCTCTATCTCACACCCACGGCATCCCTCAAAATCATTGAGGTTTAAAAGTAGAGAAATGATTGCACAAGCAAATGAAACACACAAGGTATTACAAACAATGCTTGGAGTGAGATATGGCCTTCTTTTGAAAGCCTTCATATAAACTAGCAATTGGTAACATCCTTTGCCAAAACATTTGAGACTATTTTAAGTTCCTTTCACCTCTCTCAATTTTTTCTTCTTCACTTTTCCTTCTAAATCTACCTCAACTATTTGCGATATCATAATGACAACGAGAAACTTTAATCTCTAACACTCCCATTTTGAAAGTAGTTCCTTCTCGCAATCCCATCACTTTTGCTAACCTTTGATGCCGCTTTATTATAAGTGCTATCAACACATCCGCCACCATGTCTTCTGTTGGACAATACTTCAAGCTTATCTCGCTACTCTTCAACTTCTCACGAATGGAGTGATGTTGCACATCAATGTGCTTTAAGCATGAGTGGTGTGTGGGGTTCTTTGCAAGGTCTATGCACCCTTGGTTGTCGCAAATGATGGTCGTTGCTCCTTCTCGAATAAATTCCACATGTGCCAAAAGCTTGCGAAGCCAAATGGCCTCCTTTGTACTTTGGCTAATTGTCATGTACCTTGTCTCTGTTGTGGACAAGGCAATGGTTGGTTGCCTTTTGCAATTCCACGAGATGACACCAGCTCCAACAAAGAACACATACCGAGTTGTCAAACAACGCTCGTTCGTATCTCCCGCCTAATCCGCATCTCAATATCCCTCAAAGCAATGTCCTTACCACCAAGCTACAATTTGTGGTCTATAGTACCTTGCAGAAACCGCATGATGCGCTTCAGGGCACTCCAATGTGTCAAATCAACCCTAAACATGAATTGGCTCACCATGCTCACCACAAATGCAAAGTCAAGCTGTGTACCTACCATGGCATATATCAATGATCCAACTCTATCTTTGTATGGCACGCCATCCATCTCATCTTGAATTGCCTTAAATTCTTCCTCCAAAAGCTTTAACAATCTGACATTCACATCAAGAGGCGTACCAATAGGCTTGCACTCCTCCACGTTGAAGCGCTTGAGCACCTTCTCAACATACTTCCTTTGGCTCATGGTAATGGTGCGTGCCTTGCAGACATTCACAAATTTCACACCAAGACAATACTTTAACTCATCAAGATTGCTCATCTCAAACTCTGTGTCGAGCTTACCTTTGAGCCACGCCAACTTAGCCAAAAGACTAGCAAAGATGATCAAGTCATCTACATAGATGAGGACTATCAACAAAAACTGACATGTTTGCTTAATATACAAGGAATGGTCAGCTTGGCTCCTTGTAAAACCTTCCTTGGTGAAGAAAGCATCAATGCATTGCTACCATATTCTTCAAGATTACTTGAATCCATATAGTGACTTCTTGAGCTTGCATTCAAAGATGATCAATGTCTTCTTGTTCAAAACCTTGCGGTTGGTCCATGTAAATGTTCTTCTCCAACTCACCGTTCAAGAATGCGGTCTTTATAGTCATTTGATGGATCTCCAAGTCCAAGATTGCCCCAAATGCAAGAATGCACCAAATAGTAGTGAACTTGGCAACATGAGCAAACGTCTCAAGAAAGTCCACTCTCGCAACTTGAGAGTATCCCTTAACAACTAATCTGGCTTTGTGGTGCACCACTTAGCTTGATGCATCCTTCTTTGTACGAAACACCCGCTTCCATCCAACACTCTTGGGATCCTTTGAAAGAAGAGCAAAAGCCTATGTGCCATTTGCCATGAGGGAGTTGTACTCCTCTTGCATGGCCGACTTCCACTTGCTCGCAACCTCCGATTGCATAGCCTCTCACATATTTAAATGATCTTCCAATGACGCCACATTGGCACGCTCTTTATCATGTTGAGGTAAAATGTGGCACTTCCACCATTCACCGGGTAGGCGACGCTCTCTTCTAGGATTTCGCGACTCTTGTATGTTCTCCAAGTCCTCATCGCTTGGTGAAGGTGTCTATGAAGATGCTACACCTCCTACTTTACCATCCAACCTCTCATCTTTTTTTGTATTGCCATCACAATTTTTCAAGGGTGGTTGTTTGGAAGATTCGTCCGCTAAGGTAGGGGTCTTGCTTCTCCCACTTGGACTCATCTCCAAAAATGATGCCAATACGAGTAGTATCTTCAACAAATACTACATCACAACTCTAAATGATCTTCTTCGTCTCAATGCACATGAGCCGACATGCCTTAGTGCCCTCACAATAGCCAAGAGACAAACCCTTTTGTACATTTTACATCAAATTTACCTCTCTATGTATCTGGCACCATCATATATGCAATGCATCCAAACACACCCATATGCGCAGTGCATGGCTTGCGGCCACTCTAAGCTTCTTGTAGTGTGATGGTGACTATAGCCCTCGTTGCACATCGATTGCGGATGTAGACCACATTGGCCGCCGCTTCCGCCCAATATTCAAGCTTTAAACGTTGCGCATGGATCATGCTCCTCGCCATTTCCACTATGGTACGATTTGCAAGTTCCGTCACTCCATATTGCTCCGGCGTGTGAGGTGTTGACGTGTATCTCTCAATGCCATGCTTCTTCAAGAAAATTCAAAAGCCTTTGGATATGAACTTCCCACCATTGTTCGACCAAAACACCTTGATCTTGTGCTCGGATTACTTCTACGCAAGGGCCTTGAACTCCTTAAACTTCTCAAGGCATTCTCCATTTCACTTCAAGATGTACACCCACACCCTCCTCGAAAAGTCAATAATGAAGGTCGCAAAGTACCTTGCACCACCTGTGGAAGTGGTCCTCATAGGGCCGCAACACATTCAAATGTACAATCTTCAAAGATTTTGTTGCCCGGGTCGCTCCATCTTTCAAAAATGGTGCCCTATGTTGTTTGCCTTGCACGCAACCTTCACAAAATGACATTGATAATTCAACTTTGCCAAGAGTCATGCCACTTACCATGCTTTCAAGTCAATGCACACTTCTCACGTTCAAATGACTAAGACGACGATGCCAAAGCTCCAATGCACCACTCTTTGTTGATGATTGTGCCACGTTGGCCGCATCCGCCTTAAACACTTTCATGAAAGTTGTTTGATACAATCTGCCTTCACAAGGTGCTACCACAATAACATCTTTGTTTGGTGCCCTCAACACACATCCATCCACGTCGAATTGCACCTTCATTCCACTTGTCACAAGTTTGCTCACGGAGAGCAAGTTTGCTTACAACTTGGGCACATGGAGAACATCCTTGATTCTAAACCTCTTAGAGCAACCCCTCACAAGTACTTCAATAACAATAGATCCGACAACAACAGCCTCCACAACACTATCATCACCTAGATGCACATTCCGTGGAAAAATTACCTTGTATGTGTCAAATCCCGCCTTGTGAAGTGTCATGTGTTTTGTAGCACCAAAATCCCATGATCCACTTATACATGGACTTGGAATGTGGTCCACCTTGAGTTGTAAATGCATAATTTTCATCCTCCTTTGCATAATTGGCGATCTCCATCTCCTTTGTTTGGTTCGCGTTGTCCTGCTCCCACTTCTTTGGCTTGAAGCAATTTCCAGCAATGTGGCCCGGTTTGCCACAATTGTAACATACCTTGGGCTTGCCATGCGTTGAAGAAGAGCCTCCCCAATTGTTTTGTTTTGACACCAAGGCCACATCATCGCCATTGGACTCCTTCTCCTTGTGCTTGGTCACTTTGAGCATCAATCGCGCCGTCACAAACTCCATGGTGAGTTCCTTCATTGCCAAGGTCTCCAAGGCCATGATGAAGTGTTCATATGAAGGCAGCATACTCTCAAGCAAGGTCTTGACCACATCTTCATCTCTCACCGGGACATCCAAGCAAGTGAGTTGATCCGCAAGTGCCTTTATTTCATTGACATGATTCAATAAATCACCTACCTCTTGCATCTTGATTGTAAAGAACTTGCAACAAATGAAGAGGATGTTGGACAAGCTCCTCGTTTCGTGGATGTTGTACAAAGTCTTCCATGCTTCAATGGGTCTTTTGAAACTCTTGATGTTGGCAATTTGTTTGTCCACCAAGTTGAGGCCAATGATGGACATGGCCTTGTTCACACGCCAACTATAGTCCTTCTTCACCTTTGGATCATTGTCTTCGGATGGAGGCTCCTCGGAGTCATCAACAATCTCCCAAAGGTCCATGGATGCCAAGACCATCTCCATCTTGAACTTCCAAAGATTGAAGTTCTCACTTTTGAACTTGTCAATGACTCTAGCACTCTCGCCATCATATATTGTCATATTAGCACTTCAACACCAACTTCTAACTTCTTATGTCCACTACTAAACCTCAATCACTCAAATGAGCCCTTTTCAGAGACTAATGTGCATTGTGCACCTAGAACATTTAAGTTTCAGGGCTACTCATACGAGTCATGTGTTTTGTATATGGACGAAGTGCACACACCTAGAGTACTCAAATTTCAGGGCTACCTATATAGATTGTGTACTATGTGTATGGGCAAAGTGCAAAAGTACAAATGTAAACACTTACAAAGTTGTCACCCCTGAATGAGCACCTCTTATGATCCTAGAAACTCCTTGGGTCGTCATCAATCACCTCCAATGCTTGCAACGGCCTTGAATCAATACTTGTGCACCTCCAAAGCTTCAGATTGAACCTTGTGCACGTCCAATGTTCCAAATTGGATCTTGTACACCTCAAACACTCAAAGACTACAAAGATCTCCTCCTAACCAACTTGCACCAAAATTCTACACATGCAACTCACATAAGTGGGCCCTTAACCTATTGAGCTTCAAAAGAAGTAGAAAAATGATTGTACAAGCAAATGAGACACACATGGTATTACAAACAATGCTAGAAGTGAGAATTGGCCTTCTTTTGAAGGCCTTCATTTATAGTACCGATTGGTAACAACCTGTCAATACATATGGGACTAGTTTAAATTCGTTTCGCCTCTCTTCATTTCTCCCCTTTACTTTCCCTTCTAAATCCACCTCAACTTTTATGATATCATCATAATAAGAACAAGCAACTCTAATCTCTTACAAAAATTTCCATAAATTGGAGCGCCAAAAATAGGCCTTAAGTGATACAAGAATGATAACGAGCAATGCACAATGACTTTATCAAATTGGTGATCTCCACAAAGAACTTAAATTGCATCCAAAACACTAATTGAAGGCCTTCTTCACCGTTTCAGCCACCACCATGGAAGAAGTTAAAAACATATTGATATTAAGCCCACACATAGATAATAAACTAGAAGCACAAATTGAAGTGAACACGAGCTTTGATGAGAAGAGGAGAAGGTGGAATTCAGGGAGTTATAATATACGTAGCTTCAAACTCTATATGTTTCACAACTTAGAATGAAGCACATGGAGTGCACTACAACTGATTGCACCATAGATTCAGGTCTCGCAAAGTTGTATGATTCTATTGAGCCTCTAATGGAACTCTTATCCCTTAAACAATGGCTCAAACATTCAACTTTTAAAGCTTCATACCTAAAAAGTCTAGGCATTGGTTGTGAGGCTTTGATCAAATCTGCATAGACCTACATGCTCAAAGAATCTATTCTTCTATTGAATGTGTGTTTTTTCTATCCATCCGAGTGTATCCAAGGCAATAAATATATAAGCAATAGAACAAAGAGCTACGGCTTTAGTTTTGTAAATTTTTTGTACACCCTCAACTTGCATCAAAAAAATTATCAATCACTCATCCCTTGTATTGATCTTCTAGCCCTCCAACTTTAATGCACTAAATGGTACATATTTCACAAAATCTTGACTTCAAAATCTCAAAATTTGATCATGTATGCATGGAAATAGGTTTGCTATTTTTACAAAAACTAGACAATCATATTTAAGTTTTATATTTCAAAATCTTTTTTTATAAAGAACACAAAAATTTCTACAAATCTGTGCTTGAGGCTCATGGCTCATGATTTACTACCGACTATACTAGGCACGCAAGATAGCATCGTCCGCATCAAACATTTAATCGTTTGCTATATAACAATACACTAATAATATCCTTGAAAACAAAGTAGTTATAATCTATCCACCTTTGTCACCATGGCGTAGAACTTTTTTCACCTTCTTGTGCCATCAACAAGACGTTCCAACAAAAAAACCCTAAACCTTAAGTGGTCCGCACACACTTGATAGAGATTGAAGGTTTCTTCTTGGTCACAGGTTGAATAGGCTATGAGATAAGAACCAGCGGGAAAGACATGCAGGTATCAAGGATTGTTCGAGACAAAGCAGGGCGCAATTAGGAAGTTTGTTGGGCATTCCTTGACTCTAAGGGCTCTTTGCAACCAGGCTGATGCCTCTCGCCCAACATTGTGGGTTTGCCCGCTTCCTAGTGGGCCGTTGTGCGCCAATTTGCGTCGCGTCAAATTCAACTCCGCCATGTCAGGAGGCTTGGGCCCACTTTGCCCAGTAAACTGTGTTCAAGGAGGAAGCTCCGTAAGTTATTGAACTTTGGTCTTTCATAATTAATAATGTTTATGTGGATGTTGTTGGCAAAAATTTGGCTCCAAATCCTACATTGAATGCAAATTGTACATAGTGGAGCACAGATGTTAAAGTAGAAGGAATTCATGTTTCTCTACTATATTTATTAAAAACTGTCAAGATGATCTTGTCAAAAATGTTACCATATGCTCTTTTTCCAAACTTGTAGAAGATGATGTGATATAAATTATGTGAATTTTGACCATATGGATTGGATGATACTTACATTTAAAGTGTGAACATTTCTTGGTTTTCAAGGGGTTAACTCCTTGGAGTGTGTGCTTTCATGGTGGAGATTTGTTTCATGCCTCAAGATCTGTAAGCATAATAGGAGAATTGTATAGTTATGGACATAAATGTCCAAAAATGTATTTTTTGAAAAAAGTACAGTGAAAGAGTGATAAATACAATTACATGACAAGATATAAACCCTAACAATGGTTATACATACGATAAGAACTCTCGTTTTCACAAGGAAGATTTGGTGAATTTCACAAACCTCTAACTAGAATCAATGCCCTCTACAACCAGACCTGGAAAGCCGCCACTATAACAACAGAGGCGTCATTGCCACGTTTGCTAACTAGACTCTGAATTATTATGTAGAAGTGAATAAACAAGGCAATTCATGTGGCTATAATACACACCATGAACTAAAAAAATGGGAGAATGTTCAAAATGAGGATGAGGTTCTAAAATTGTTGGAGCCGCTAGAGCCATCGGAGGTTCTATAGCTAAAGAATTGCGTTGTCTCGTTGAAGGTGCAACACGGGATGCTTGTGATTCTTCCAAGGCCTATTTACAAAGTATTGTATAATACTTCACGACATTGGGCTACATCTTGGATAAATCAAGTGCATATCATTACATATTTATAGCCCCCTTATGCATATTTGTAGTTGTTTCCATCGCTCTTGTCCTTGTCTTGTGCAATTGCGACCACCTTTGTCGTGGGCCTCTTGAATTTTTCATTGATGTTCTTTGTCTTGACATCCATCTTTGCAAGCGCCTTTGTTTCTTTTTTTTAGTCGGCCGGTTTGGAGAGTTTGCAAATGCTTGCACCAAAGATTGCTCCCTCTTCTCTAGTAGCAACTTGGATGAAGTAGTAGACTTCCTTTCTTGTTCAATTATCAAAATCTGCATTTTTCTTTGTCTTTGAGATACCTCCAAGACTCTAAATTTGTGAAAGGCCTTTTCATTTTTCCTCCATTGTAAATTTCCAAATATAGCTATAGAGCCTTTGTAATGTCGTCGTCTATGTTCGTTCCCGATTCATTCATGTGCTCTACTTGGCTGTAGAAGTTGTTGATCTTTGTGACAGCCCTATTGAAGATCTGCTACTTACTATTCAAGCTCCGCTTGTATCGTGGAAGGACATTGCAAGGCTTCATATACTTGAGGACCTTGTAAACCTTTTCCCAAAAGATACATTTAATTCAAGTGCCCTTCATAGATTTTTGAGAAGCTTAGATATATGCATGGCAAAGATGCATGCACGCATTAGGCCTTTGAGAAGTTTGCACTACCAGAAGCCACAATGGCAGAGCTAGTTTAAAGAAGTAGAGACTAGCAAAGGATGTATTAGAAATGGATACTAAAAAAATATCATGTGTGTTTCACCGACATTGATGGTACTAAACATCTCATTGATTAGTGTTCTATATTTTGTAAGGAACTTCATTCTTTAAAAATCCAACTTGGAATCACAATCTAAGTCACTTCTATCTTATTCCTCAGTAGTAGAATTGTTTTTGATTTGTGGATCAATGATTATAAATTGGGCTAGGGCAACAAATGACACCTACATACATCAGATTTGTGCTTATTGTACTATTCCAATCGAAACATCCGGAAGCAAAAGCAAGTAAGAAAGAGTTGAAGAGAGGAGCTTATCCCAACTAAAGTGTATATATATGACATTGTTGACAATTACAATTGCAAGAGCCAAACAACAAATTTCCACGAGCTTATGAATCAGTTCAGTGAAAAATTGGGCACAAGTGAAGGGCAAATTAAAAATTGAATCAAACAGATATACCTAAACCATATCAAACATCTACAGATTTTGACACATTATTCTTAAGTTATCAAGTTATTAAGTTTTTATTAGAATGCCAGTTTGAACAACAACACTAATGTCATGAATAGAAGCCCATTGATGGAAAATTATATACAATGTCCAGGACATCAATATAAATTTATCGTCAATAATTGTGAGTATAACTCTTGCTACCTCTTGGTGAACAAAAACTATTCTTATTGGAGTATCTTTGTCAAAACCATTTGTGATCCTCAAGATGAGATGAAAAAGTGGTATGCAAAGAAGTAGGAACGCGCCTCTGGATTTTAAAATCACGGTGGGGAGTCTTTAAGAAATCCTGTGCGAAGGTAGAAAAGGTCTATGATTGGGACAATATGGACAACTTGTGTTATTCTATACAACATGATTATCGAGGACAGAGAATCTAATATAGAGATGGAATATGAATATCTAAGGGAATCCACATTGAGATCTACTAGCGGTTCCATCAAACGTGGAAGATACGAAGACTTGCAACGCCCCACCACGACAATTGGTTCCCCCTCCACGCCGTAGGTGTTCTATTTTGTACAAAATGTGTTTTTCAATATCTCTCAAAGAATAGAAATGCAAATTGTATTTGAGAAGGATTTTCTATTACAACACTCATTCTGAATACGTTATGGTGCTTCTCACATAAAAACTTCCTCTAAATCTACATTGTATAATACTATGTAAGTAAGTTTACAATGGTACAATGCAATTGGATGATGTCATGTACATCTCCAAAAGTAGGAATAATTTTTTTTGATCCTCATTGTCTTTAACTAAACAAGTATAGAAATAATTGTTTTCATTTTTTCACAAGGAGTGTATGTTTTGATCATTGTAAGTATACCTTCACATAAAAAAATCTTGAACTTAACTCAGCTGCAATTCTTTGGATGATTGGGACACAACATGGATTTTATTTGAACCAATATGATATTCAGTGTACAAATGACAAAACATGTAGTAGACAAGCCATTTAAAATTACGATTCATGCACTATGTGACACACTTTCCATATCTCTTTAGCCCCTAAAGGTTTGAGAATTCACTTTTGGATTGTAATACAATTTTTTTTGTGTATTTGAAATTCAAGACGTAAGAATTGATGTATACAATATTTACAAAAGTTTTTATTTCTGATGAGTCCGTTATAATGATGCATTAGAATTCTAATCCAGATCATTAATGCACCTAAAGCAAGCTGGAGAAGTTGCAAAATGGTCATGTATTCTACACCTATGGCGTTGTATTTGAGCATGCTAGAGCTTAGATATTGAAATGACCTCGAAGTGAAAGATGTTAGTTGTTAGTTTATTTCAAAGGTTTATGTCTTACTTAATTTCAATGATGTGGCTGTGCATTGCTGTAGAGCCTGTAGAAACATTGCCTACTTAACCCTTAAACGCCAAGGAGGCCCAAATGGGTCCTCTTGGCGTTGTTATCGAGAAATTGCAAAGTAGCCGTCGAATTGCAACCATTAGAGCATCTCTACCGGGCACTGGGCCCCTAGGGAAAATTTCGAATTTGGAGTGATGCAGTGAGTTGAACTTGCACCAGTCACTGGAAAGTGGGGAAACAGGTAGCCGGGTTGCCGTTCCTTGAACACATGCGCAGGGAATTTGCTTGGGATACCGTCCCGACGTCAATATATGGTGCTCTCCTTGTTCAACTAGTGTATGCTGGGTGTCTTCTTTAAATTGGCTGTGTCACTTGACATGACTTCTCCAAACTCCGATTGGTCTTTCTCTCGGTAAGGTGAAGCTGCAATTTCCCCAGCCTACCTTTTCCCCGCTTCGGATACACGCCCTCCTAAACAGTGCTACCCCATCCCCGCTCTCCACGCATCGTTATCGCCTAGGCATGGAAAATTCCCCGCCAGGGGTGGAGATGATGTTAGCTAATTTAGAACGGAGAAGGGGCATTAAATGTCGAATCTATTGCATGTTCCCAATGCCGATTCTTACACCTACAGCTCCTTCTTGACGTGATTATATTTGCCAAAGAAAGCAACTTAGCTGAAAAGAAGGGAAAGGATGGCCTTGCTACAACTTGTCAAACACCACGTCGTGCATGTGGGTAGCGTGGGAACATTGGGCCAGGGCACATGAGGCCCGACCCGCAGCCCCATGGGGCAATAAAAGAATTTGGCGGGCCCCCACATGCACGCGTAGATTCTGCCCCTACCCGCATGAGGCTGCGCAAATGCAATGCGCACACCAGGGCACTTAATTACCCACCGCAACTTTTTCCTCCACCGAATGTAATGGGTTTTTATTTAATCACTTTCTTTCCAACAGTACGGCCATGGGGAATGAACCTGCGTCAGTTTCCAGCTTTGAAAGCGGAGGTGGCTCCATTTTCCTTGTGCTTCATGTGTCCATAGTCTTGTACCCTTCAAGCTCTACTCTTTGTGTGAAGGTTGCGGGGAGGGGAGTTTTTGGGTGGCCTTCACGTGCATACGGTATGTATTTTTGCTCTCATGTTTTTGCAAAGTTGTAGTACATGCCATTGAGAATGTATGAAGTTTATTTTGTGGATTGTTGTATATTGTTATTAGACATTTTAAATGGTTTATAGTATGTAGGGTATTGAGTCAATTTCTTGGGCATTTTTCAAAATGTAGGTACATTGTACGTGACAATGGACTCTACTTTCAATGGTGTGGTAGTGCTTGCGTGGATGCTCATGTCCATGACATTGGGCAATTCTATGAGTTTTAAATCCAAAGCACGAACGGTCCTAGAGACCGTGAAGATTGTCCCTTTTTTATGGTTAATTGCAAGAAGAAAGGATTATGATGCTAGAATGTGGTGGGTGGAGCCTAGACAAGAGACTCATTGGGAAATTGTAGAACCGATTGTTTGGCGAGCATCTGAGGAAATGTATGATAGAAAATACAAAGAGTTCTACAGAATGAGTCCGGAAGCGTTCGACCATTTAGTTGACATGTTGACACCTTATTTGAGATCGCGGTTCTTAAATCCTGTAAGATCTCAGTTGCAGATTAGGAAAATTGTTGCAGTTGTTCTCTACAGACTTGCGCATGGATATTCTCCTTACCACATTGCTGATCGTCTTAAAGTTGGAGCGTCTACTATTCGTAAGTACGTAGACATAGTTTGTGACATCCTTTCTGATAAGAACAAGTTGTTCGCTCGATGTATTAGCATACCTACAGGGGATCGTTTGCAAGGCATTATCGATGAATTTCATAACATCACAGGATTACCAAACATATGTGGTGCAATTGATGGCACACACATTCCTCTGGCCGATAGACCAAGTAGAAGAGTGACCCCAGTTCAAAGTGACTTCTTTAACAGGAAGAAGTTCTACTCTATTGTTTTGCAAGGAGTTTGCGATGCAAACAAGGTCTTCTGGAATGTTTGTGCAGGTCAGCCTGGGGGTGTACACGATGGAGGGCAGTTTAAAGTCTCCAGTTTATACAAAGACTTGAGGAACCGTGTCATTTTGCAGACCCCTGTTGTGGATGTTCGAGACACGTTGTGCACTCCCTATTTGATTGGTGATTCTGCTTATCCTATCAGGACCTATTTGCAGAAGAACTACAAGTCGCCCCAAGATGAAGACAAAAAAAGGTTCAACAAATCTATGAACTCCGGGAGGGTAGTGATAGAAAATGCGTTTGGTTCTTTGAAAAATAGATGGCGTCTGTTGAAAAATTTCAATTCTAGAGTTGATAGAGCAGCTAGAGTAACTGTTGCTTGTTGTTGGTTACACAACTACTGTGAGGAGTGGGGTATGCCTGAGCCTGCTGAATTTGGAGTTAGTTGCGGAGATGGAGAGTTGCACGGATTTGGAAATGTTAGACTACCAGTATTTCGCGAGGGAGACAGAGCCAAAGTAGCGGGAGAAGTTTTAAGAGATAAACTCTTTGAACAATGGCTCATCCACAATCCCGAAGATTAGTCTTCATATTTGTTTATATTTGAAATCTTTATGTATGAAAGATGTTCTGTTGTATTTTTTGTGAATTTTTCTCTATTCATAATGTGAGGTGAATCTATGTGTATTGTTATTGTTTCTAGTCAATGTTTTTTTATACCAATCATTGTAATCATGAGAGATACCCGGTACGTATGTTTCTATTCTTTATTTTTTATTTTTTTGATAGTGTTTCAATTTAATGTAATGGATAAAGTAACTATATAAATATTGTCACCCCTAAAGGACCATGACCAGTTTCGCTCTAAAACTAGTCCAAAACGAGTACCCCTTTTTCAAATTTTATGAATCCCAAATTTGGGACTCATAGTAGATGGTCCTTAGTGAGAGCTTTGTGGAGGTTTTTTTTTTGGGATTTTTGGATTGTTGTCTTCAAATGAGTACCCCTTTGAATAGAGAACGGGGACTTCAAGGGGCTCGAAGTTTGTGCTAGAAGTTTGTTCAGACATTCAGTTTTTGTTTCTTTCCTTACTCATTGGACTTGAAACACCAGTTTTGAAGTGTTTTTTGGTGTGAAACGGTCATAGTCCTTTAGGGGTTAAGATTGTTTGTTATGTATAGGTGTATATATATATTATATATTATATATATACATTAATTAGAGATGAATATATTTTATTTTAATACCTTACACTGCCTACCCTTAACCCCTAAGGTACCAAGGCAGTTTTACACCAAAAACACTTCAAAATTAATGGATTCTAGTGCAATGAATAAAGAAGGTAACAAAAACTTTGATTTTTAGTTCTGACCGTAGGATCTCAATAAAGGCTTATTTAGTAATACATGTACAAAATTTCATAAACTTTGACCGCACGGATTGAAAGATTATAGTGTTTGAAGTCAAGCAAATGGTTCATTTTCTTCACTGCGTTTACTGGATCAGCAGACTTTGACTTCACTTGGTGTCAAAAAATTTCACTACACAAGGTCTAAATCTATTACCATCTTGTTAAGCATGATGATAGCTCCTTACACACCAATTTTTAGAGGTAGAGACACGGTGTAGCATATTCAAAACAAGTGTGCAAGGAGTGAAGGCTCGAAATTTGTTAATTCACACTTTAATTTTTTTGAACTTAATATGTTTTTGATTGATAATCCGAATGGTTAATATGAAGGTTTACATTACATATTGTTGTGGAAAAAATAAAAAGTGAAAAATATGAAGGTCTCTAGGTTTTATGTGGAAAAGAAGAAGTTTTTTTGGTACCGTGCCCGACAATGAGTGACAATGCGTGAAAATGTTTGACTTGGGTTGGTATGCTATTTTTCACTAAAGACAAGAACTTTTTTTTGACAACATGAAGGGAAGTAATATTACTTGCGAGTACTGAAAATCTCACTTTCAATAGAGTGTCCTATCAAAAGTTTTTGGAGGTGCCCGAGGTGCCCGCCCTCCCCATTTGAAATTAAAAACCCTAAAACTTTTTCATCAAATGTCCAATTTAGGAAAAAATTGTTTTCCCACTAAGGTCTTGGTAATGCCCTTCTATGGTAAGAATTTCAAAGATGAATGTTTGAAATTGACAGCATAGGAACCTGACCGAATTTTCAAAAAGCCCGTTTTGGACACTTGGTCCTTTAGGGGTTAAGGGGGAAATAGTTCCATACTACTAATCATTTGTCCAATCGGCATCGATTTAGTGGTGGAACAAACATACACTGTATTCACACGAGCCTTTACTAGGGACCGGATTTCTTCTTCTTTTTTAGTTATATTATAAGGCAAAATCAGTGGTTCTATTCAGGAAAAAAATTAGAGGCATAGGCTTAGGATTATAAGTGACTTGAAATATTCACATATACTACTCTTTCATATTCATTACAATCTAACTCAATTTTAATGTCATCTTCAGTATATATCCAAAAACGAACGTTTAAATGGTTGTCCTTAAATTTTAGCCAAGTTCACAAATTATGAAATTTTACAAAACAGTAGGTGCTTTGGGAAGTAGAGTTACCCACATTATTAGGAATAAGTAGTGGGCTCAAGAATTTTGTTTGGCACAGATTGGGAGCATCATGTTTGATGTACTATACCTTCTCTCCTCAAGGACGATGCGACTCTTTCACATAAAACCTAACATGTGTAAGTACGTGACAACATGTTCCTGACATTGACACAGCAAGTTCTGTGTTCAGCATCGACATATTCAATCGTCTCCTTTGAGGAATCTAGAATCAGGAAGAACATGTTTCGTGCTTGGATCATGCTTTTCATGATTCGTGACAGCGTAAGCTGCTCTGCGGGACACTGCATTGGCTTCATAATGAAGTCAGGGTTCCTTTTTTATGATTGATTGTTAATGAGGTTGGAAACATTGTTTAAATTGTAACATGTGTCAAATATGTATGTATCCTCTCACAAGCTCCACAGAACTGATGCTTCACTTCCAAGCAATTTGCATATTCTCAAACATTCAAACAACAACTAGCCCATCATCACATCTGTGATGTGGACATGAATTCGACATGATCTAGACAGTTATCGTACACACCAAGTTCAATTCAAATCCACTTTGAATTAATAAACAACTTAACTAAGGTCATAAGTCACTTTGCAATAAACATGAGACCAAACCTTCAAATCGAAGAAACCCTACCATGAAGTACTTATGGTAAATCTGAAGATGAGCCTTTGCCCTTCAAAGCATCCGCAAATAATGCAGCCATTTGAAGTTGCCCTTGCAACAACATCTGTCTCCCTTGCTTTTCACTCTCTATAATATCTTTGGATACTTGAATAATACCCTCAGAGAACTTACCGATTGCAGCGGCAATTGCTTGATCACCGACACTAACTTTCTTCCGGCGCTTCTCCGCACTCTTGTTGATGTGCCCGTTGACATGTGGTTGTTTGGCAGCTCTTGATCGCGGTGATACTGGAGTGTTTGAAGTGTTGGCTGAAGAGGTCGCGTTTGGTGGAGAATCCAAATCTTCATCCGATAGGTGAATGGTCTCTTCATGCGTTGTGTGCGTCCCCTGGTCCACACCACCGGGCACACCTGAACAACAAATATTGTCATTTAAGACACCCCTCGAGAATCAAGAAACATATAATTAGATTTTGAAGGGAAATAATATAAATTATAAAGAATACCAAAATCATGAAGGTTAAAAAATAGAAAATGATGAACAATATAGAATCATTTTACCTCGAATTTTGGCGGTTCCCCCGAGCATGTCGTCAAAAGTCTCGTACCACGGCCACTTCGACGGTGGAGCTCCTGTTGCGTCTTGCTTCTCCTTCTCAGCTTTGTACTTAAGTCGCATTCGCTCGTATTTGTCTCTACATTGTTTCCAAGTTCGTTCAGGCACCACAGGAAATTGCTCATTCATCTTTCTCACAACACATTCTAGTGACTCTCTTTAAAAGGCTTGCGATCACTCTCCCAATACTTCTCAGACAACATGCTCAACAAGAAATGTACACTCTCATCTGACCATTCTTTGTAAGACTTTTTCTTCACAAGACTCTCCTCTTGAGTCACTTGAGAAGGGTTGTCTTCAAGCAAAAGATTCAAAAGCCCACCAACAGGGAATGATGCCATGTCTACAGAGGTTCACAGCCTAAAACCCTCGCACAGAGAGCCGCACAGAGAGGTGCACAGAGAGCTGCACAGAGAAAGAGAGAGAAAGGCGTCTATGCCTGTGTTGTAGCGGTACTAGGAGATGAGTAAAAAAAGTTACCAATAAAGTGGCGAAAAGTAAATGTCAAGTAGCATGCGGACAGTTTGGAATGCGAACCCCATGGGCTGTGGGGCTTTGCACGTCGGGGCTTGTTGGTGCAGACCGACGCCCGGCTTCTGTGGGTGGGGCCCGATAACAGCCCGTAGGGCCTCATGTGCGTCGCCCTATTTGCACGCTTGCAAGTCTGGGCGCCAAGGATTTCCAAGTTTGTAGCCTACTTGCGCGTCAAGCTGCCATTGAGGAGAAGAATTGATGCGGAGTTCGAGAGGCGAGGGACTAAGGTGTCCCGGGGGCCATGTCTCGTGATGGAGCAAGGCGGAGGCGGAGCTCACGCCCAAGCGACGTGCTGGTGGAGGCTACTTAGAAAGAGGATAATGGGGCGGCTGCAACCGTTGTGCTTGGTGAGGAGAACGGTGCTTTTCTCTTCTAAGAAGAAGCGATTGAAACCGAGGCGATTGAATTAAAACATTCCTCTAAGTCGAAGGTGAGTCTTAAAACAACTTGGGTTTCGAGTTTGCTCTCTGCACATCGAGCAGAGGTTGCACAAGAATCTTTGTTCATTGGATTTCTTTTTAGATTGATGGTGAAAAGCAACGGTTGAGGAAGGCGAGAGCCTCGAAGCAAGGTAGTAAACTGGTCGCATTTGAGGCGCTCTCGGGAAGTGTGATCATGGCGCGGCAGAAGCAAGAGGGTTTGGAGGCTGATGTTGCAAAAACAGAGAGGAGCTTGTGGATGGGATTTGTCGCCATCATTCAGAGCGAGCGTTGAAGGAAGAAGCAAGTGCAGGTGTTTAAGAATGGCTCCGCCGACAAAGTGAGCTGAAGCGCCTCCCCATGGCGTTTGTGGGTTTTGGACAACGACAATTTGATGATTGAGATGCTCTTGTTGCCCGCGAGATCCCAGTTTGTGCTTTCCACCTTGAGTCCACTGGAGCTTTTCCAGGTGCTCCTGCCATTGCTCTATTATGACCACATTGTCTTGGATGGCTTTTTTATTTCTCCTATCGCTCACTTTGAGGAGTGTCCATTGAATTGCAGTAGGGAGGAGCCAGGATCCGTTCTGCTCGGGTGCCAGTGGTGCGTACTTTTCAGTCTCCTCTGAGTGCATTTTGGAGGATCCTTCCATGTGACGAGATTGTTGGGTACGATGAAGTAGGTTAGGACTTGTCACGTGATTTTGCAAAAGGTTTGAAGTGGGTTGGTGGGGTTTCCCTATCATTTAAGCAAGTATTGGGTATATTGAAGTAGATCATGTAATTTGGCAATCGTCTTGAAGTGGGTTGTTGGGTTTTATCATTTATCCGAGTTAGTTTTGAAAGCGGTTCATGTGATTTTGTTGTGTGACGTTCCATTGGCATGAATATTGAAGTAGGCCATTATTTTTCATGTCGGTTCTTAGGATTTGGTTAGGGTTTGATGAGTTGGGTTTATAATTTTTTCGGTTTGGCAAGATATTTTCTGGGCACCATGTAGGGTCTGAGGAGGCTTATTCGGGCTCACGGGAGGGCACTCGTGGGGAGTGTGCTGCAGCATATCTGGGTGGCGGACGGGGTTGCTTCCAGTTTTTGGTGCGGTAGCAATCTGGGCAGTCCAAGAAGGCAACCATGTTGGAGGATCAGGGCTAGAGAGCACCACCATTGCGGACATTATAAGGAGAAGGGCCAGAAGGCCGATGTATCCTAGCTCTGGTGCAGAGTTGATGACACCGTGGACGATGTTGTCAAATCGGTGTGGAATATAATGATGTCAAATAGTTTTTGGCCCTATTTGTATGTTGCATTCTTTTAGTTGCAAAACATAAAAGCCTTCTTCCTAGAAACAAACATCTTCGTCTCCTCTCTTTCTAGCTTGATGCTGTATTGTGTCAAACGCATTACATGCTTCTCGTGTACTTTTATAGATAACTCTAGAGTTTAGATGTGTTGCAGATGACTACCAACAATGTGGAGGCGTTGTAGGTGGTAAAGCCGGGAACATACTGGAAACTTAATGGCATTATTCCGGAGAGAGGTCAGTTTGTGTGGCCAACTTTGTGTTACAACTCAACAGATTGAAGACGTTTTAGTTGTTTTCAGGGTTGGGATTTGAGTACACATTGATGTGAGTTCGTTAAAAAATGTGCAGATTATTTGAGGAAGATGTTGTGTCGACTTGCTGCTGCAGACGCCCCTTAAAGATGGTGAGATGCTACGAGACCAAACCATCAACTTAGTACTCAGGGTAAGATCGACTCACCAGACTTTGAAGTTCCCTCCGTTCATGGGAACATAATCCTCACATGTCACGATGATCAGAATATGTTGGGTGGCGGGATGGAATCGATAGCCACGGCGGTGGAGCGGGGATGGCGGAGCTGATGCTGCAACCGTATCCGAAGCTGCGACTCAAGGATGGCAGGTCTTCATTTAGAGCTCGATACCGTGGTCGGCACGGGACGCTTGGTTCAAGAGTTCGACATCTCCAACTTGCCATTTCCCCAATGGATTCTTCTTGGAGGGCAAGATCGGATTATGTCGCTAGTTTATGAGGTAGCGTTGCTAGTTTTTTAGGTAGTGTCACCAGGTTGGAAGGCCTACAAATTTTGAACTTCGAATTCAGGGATTGTAACCAAACGGACCATGCGTTGAGCATTAACCCTATCTGAACTTGTTGTATGGAGAATATGTGGTCTCATGCCGTACAAGTTGTATGTGTCTTCCGTAGTGTATGTGACATGATGCCAATGACGCTTCCTGTGTCAACTTGCGAGACATCCATATTGTTGAGTGTGAACGACCATAGGTTGTAGTTGGGGTTTCAACCGCCCTCTTAAGCTGACATTGGTGGCTCCATTCCCACCCTCGTCACCTAGGGAATGTGCGTGACTAGATCATTGAGCAAGCGTCCACATGGGAGGCCCTTCGCGTGATGTGCACAGGTGGAGACTGCATGTCCGAAAAGAATGGACACGTGTGTAAGGACCTGACATAACGATAGCCGTCTACAAAGGAAATACACCGCCATGGACCCCGCATGGAGAGATCGTGACCAACTCCGACAACCAATCGTGCCAAAATTTTCGTGGCGAAGAGACCAAAGTCTTAGCCCCAGAACGTCCGGCTAGATTTTCCAACCGAGCTCCCTCGCGACCTACAGCGACCTCGAAGCATGCACATCACCGAAAAAAATCTGTGATTCTGCCCAAAAAACGCTCGGCGTTAAAGGATTGAAAAGCCACTGTCAAAAATTCAGCAGATAACCGAACTTCCGCTGATTTCACATCAAATTACTACATCTCCAAAAAGCCTTTGACCACGAAAATTAATGATGACGACCCACCTGCGAGCGGGCAGATCTGCGAACGGGCAGACCCACAACGCCGGGCAGGAGGCACAGGCCCGATTGTCGTTAAGGAGCCCGAAGGGCCGAGGAGGGCCGAGGCCGGGCAGGCAGAGAGGCTCTAACTCAAATCTGGTTCGCCGCCCAGGGAACTACAAAGCAGATGGCGATGGCGTCGTTGCGCATGTTGAGCCGGTGCCCTCTGAACAGGCTCCAAACCAGATACTCCGAAAGCGTGCGAGCCGTCACACCCTTACAGTGGCGGACTCGAGTCTCTAGCAACCCAATTACAACCAGCATCACAATCGCAAAAAGGAAGAGGAGCTAGGGTTTGAGGAGCAGGGCGTGTGTTCGGGGGTTTTCGTGTTTGAGAGATAAGATGTATGGGGGCGACGAGGAGTACGATGCTGAGGAGGAGCAGGAGATTACGCAGGAGGATGCGTGGGCCGTCATCAGCGCCTATTTCGAGGAGAAGGGGCTGGTGCGGCAGCAGCTCGACTCGTTCGACGAGTTCATCCAGAATACCATGCAGGAGATTGTGGACGAGTCCTCCGATATCGAAATTCGCCCCGAGTCGCAGCACAACCCCGGCCGCAATGCCGAGATTGGTGATGTATGGATTCTTTCTCCTTTTGGCGATGATGTTTGTGCGTGTGGATGTGTGCGCGCTGATTGTGAGTGGTGGGTTGACAAGGAGAATTTAGTGGTTTGTGAGCTTGAAAGGGGTTGATTATTAGGGTTATAAATGCCTCTGCTACGACCGCCTTGAGCTTCATTGCGTGTAGCCGGAGCATGGATTGCTTGTTTGAGAAGCTCCTGGACCTGAAGGAGAGATGAAGTATTTTTTGTTTGCACAGAGGGGTATGGTTATGAATCCTTTACAGTGACAGAGATTGGCGATGTATGGATTTGGTCTTCTTTTGGCGATGATTTTTGTGTCTCTGTCTGCGGTGATGTCGAGTAATGAGTTGAGAGGAAAATCTAGTGGTTTTTTGAGTTGAACTGAGTTGAGGTGAATTATAAGGGTTGAGAATGCCTCTGCCAAGATCGCCTTGCGCATAGTTAGGTTTGGAGAGGCGTGGCGGTTTTGTATTCCCGAGAATTTTTTGGTTGTATAATGACAGCGGCCTGGTGTATTCTGATTTAGGTTACCTACAAGATAAATTTTGGCCAGATATATCTGAGTAAGCCGATGATGACCGAGGCGGATGGAGAGACGGCCACGCTTTGGCCGAAGGCTGCCAGGCTCCGGAACTTGACATACTCTGCGCCGCTGTACGTGGACGTGACGAAGTTCGTGACGAGGAAGACCGAGGATGGAGAGGAGGAGACCGAGCAGGAGGATTTGTCCAAGGTTTACATCGGCAAGGTCCCTATCATGCTTCGGTCTCGGTATTGCACCCTATTCGAGAACTCGGACAAGGATCTGACGGAGCTCGGTGAGTGCCCGTACGATCAGGGGGGCTACTTCATCATTAATGGCAGCGAGAAGGTGCTCATCGCGCAGGAGAAGATGAGCACGAACCACGTGTACGTCTTCAAGAAGAGGCAGCCGAACAAGTATTGCTATGTGGCGGAGGTGCGCTCGATGGCGGAGAGCCAGAACAGGCCGCCGAGTGGCATGTTCGTGCGGATGCTCTCTCGAGCGGGTGCCAAGGGCGGCTCGTCGGGGCAATACATCCGCGCCACTCTGCCTTACATCCGCACGGAGATTCCCATTATCGTGGTTTTCCGAGCTCTGGGCTTCGTTGCAGACAAGGATATTCTGGAACATATTTGCTACGACTTCAGCGACACCGCCATGATGGAATTGCTGAGGCCCTCTCTGGAGGAAGCATTTGTCATTCAGAACCAGCAGGTGGCTCTCGATTACATCGGCAAGCGCGGGTCTACAGTGGGGGTGACGAGGGAGAAGCGTATCAAGTATGCGAAGGAGATTCTGCAGAAGGAAATGCTGCCTCATGTGGGCGTGGGAGAGTTTTGCGAGACGAAGAAGGCTTACTTTTTCGGGTACATCATCCACCGGTTGCTGCTCTGTGCCATCGGAGGGGCGGAAGACGACCGCGATCACTACGGCAATAAGCGACTCGATCTGGCAGGTCCCCTTCTGGGCGGTCTCTTTCGCATGCTATTTCGGAAGCTCACCAAGGACGTCCGCGGCTACCTGCAGAAGTGCGTGGACAACGGGAAGGAGATCAACCTTGCCTATGCGGTGAAGGCGAAGACCATTACTAGTGGCTTGAAGTACTCTTTGGCGACAGGAAACTGGGGGCAGGCAAACACCGCAGGTGTGAGAGCAGGCGTGTCGCAGGTGCTGAATCGTCTGACTTATGCATCTACTCTCTCCCATTTGCGCAGGCTGAATTCTCCCATTGGCCGTGAAGGCAAGCTTGCGAAGCCCAGGCAGCTCCACAACTCGCATTGGGGCATGATGTGCCCAGCAGAGACTCCCGAAGGCCAGGCTTGCGGGCTGGTGAAGAATCTGGCTTTGATGGCATACATCACCGTGGGCTCAGCTGCCAATCCCATCCTGGAGTTTTTGGAGGAGTGGAGCACGGAGAATTTTGAGGAGATCTCCCCGGCTGTTATTCCCAACTCAACGAAGATTTTTGTGAATGGGCTGTGGGTGGGAATCCATCGTAATCCCGAGCTACTCGTTCGGACACTGCGTCAGCTTCGACGACAGGTATGATTCTGGACCCTTGTTCTTTCTGGGCAGCTTATTGCAAAACTTGGCTGACAGGGGAGCTGCGTTTGTACAGCCGTGCTGAAGTGTCATGTATCGTTTGCCAGGTTGACGTGAACACGGAAGTGGGAGTGGTACGAGATATCCGGTTGAAGGAGTTGCGGTTATACACCGACTACGGACGTTGTAGTCGTCCCCTGTTCATCGTGGAGAAGCAGCGCCTACTCATCAAGAAGCAAGACGTTCGAGCCTTACAGATGAAGGTAATGGATTTAGTGTTTAAGGAGCTCTGCGTGCAGATTCACTAGGAATTTACTAGAGTATGATTGGATATCTTTCAACTTTTTATAGGGATCTGCTTTTTCTTCTGAAAAGAAACTGATTGGGAATTCACAAATCATGGCAGGAAACGTCTGAGAATGGCTGGTATGATCTCGTGTCGAAGGGGTTTATTGAGTACGTCGACACGGAAGAGGAGGAAACGACCATGATTTCCATGACAATTGCGGTATTATTTTGAAGACCCAGTGATATGTTGTGTTGTCCTTCCCTCCGGGTTATTAGTGGTTTCTTAGTATGTAATATCTTGGTGGCTCGTAAGATCACCAGCGGCAGCTGCTTATTTATTTAACTAAGCATTGTCGATGTCTGCACCAGGATCTTGTCAATGCCCGGAACAACCCGGACGAGGCCTATTCGGACACGTACACGCATTGTGAGATCCATCCGTCCATGATTCTTGGGGTCTGCGGTTCCATCATCCCTTTTCCTGATCACAATCAGGTATATGCCATTTTCGCAGTGATGCAACTGTATTGAATCATGTAGGTCGTCCTCTTTTCGTGTTAGACAGAAATGTTATTCTTGAACAATTTCCATATGTGGAATATGCAGTGGTTGGACCAGACATTACACGTCGTGTGTGAAGACATGATAATTTTTACCAAGAATAAGCCATAAACCTAACACGTTGTTTTGTTTGTATGCAGTCACCACGTAACACCTATCAGTCTGCTATGGGCAAGCAGGCCATGGGAATTTACGTGACGAACTACCAACTTCGTATGGTACTTATTGTTCAGATGATTGTTTTAGGCGTCTATTGGAAGGATTGTCTTGATGATGTCGTTGCTTATATGTTAAGAGCCAGATGAGTTCATGCCTATGGCTCCAGTCAAAGCTGTTGGTTTCAATCTCGTTTTGAATCTGAAGGTGATGAGCTGACTGGACCTGAATACAATTGGTGGTAAATTCAGGACACGCTGGCTTACGTGCTGTATTATCCTCAAAAGCCTTTGGTGACCACTCGAGCTATGGAGCACTTGCATTTTCGGCAGCTTCCTGCCGGCATCGTAATTGATCTGCCTCCTTTTCGCTGTTGCAATTATTCCTGAAGTGAACGTTGTCATTCATCTGACTACCGATTGTGGTGTCTGCCTTCTAATTTCTTGCTTTGTGTCATTGTGTAGAATGCCATAGTCGCTATCGCTTGCTACTCAGGTTACAACCAAGAGGATTCTGTCATCATGAATCAGTCCTCTATCGATCGGGGTTTCTTCCGCTCCATCTTTTACAGATCCTACAGGCAAGAGTTTGAGTTTGTGACCGTTAAGGATTAATTTTCGAACTTCGCGCAAGTGCATGAATTGGTGAAAGGGTGATTGCTTTGAGATATTTAGTGTGCAGGAAGCATGAGGTGACATTCTTTTGTCGTGCTTCCAATACAGGGATGAGGAGAAGAAGCAGGGAACCTTGATTAAGGAAGAATTTGAGAGACCGAACAGGGAGAACACCACTGTAAGTCGTGACGACTGGTCGGCATGTTTTGTTAACTTGCTTGACCCTTTTGTAGATGAGTTATCTCATCATTATTTTACATTTTCTGGTGGAGCCTTTCTGCGTTTCCGTGTGGGTAATAATAAAACGACAAATTTATGTTCTACAGGGTATGCGGCATGGTTCGTACGACAAGCTCGATGACGATGGCCTCGCCCCACCTGTAAGTTTCTGCGACCTTCAAGTGTGACGGTTAGATTGTCAGGCCCTTTGTTTTGCTGACGTTATGTGTTACTGTATCACTCAGCGCGATAGCTCAGCCAGGGTTTTCTTCAGGTTTGTAAGAAGCCTGTTGTCTATTATACTCGGCAGTAGCAGCACGGTGTGTAAAGATGAGGTTTTCTACTTGTGCAGGGCACGCGAGTGTCCGGCGAGGATGTTATCATCGGCAAAACTACGCCTCTGCCTCAGGACGACAACGCCAGCCAAGCGCAGCGCTACACGAAGCGGGACCAGAGCACTTGCTTGCGTCACAGCGAAAGTGGCATGATCGACCAGGTGTTATTGACGACCAATGCTGATGGCCTGCGGTTTGTGAAGATCAGGGTGCGGTCCATCCGGATTCCTCAAATCGGAGACAAGTTCAGTAGCAGACACGGACAAAAAGGAACAGTGGGAATGACCTACACGCAAGAGGACATGCCGTGGACACAGGAGGGAATCACGCCGGACATCATCGTGAACCCGCATGCTATTCCATCTCGCATGACCATCGGTCAGCTCATTGAGTGTATTATGGGCAAAGTGGCGGCTCACATGGGCAAGGAAGGAGATGCCACGCCGTTCACTGATGTCACTGTAAATCACCACTCTTCCAAGTAGAGCAAATGACTGCTTCACTGACAGGGTTTTGTTTGGGAAGTGAGCTACGAGAACGAGTACTCTGTAATGACTCCTATTCACGGACCTGCATGCCTGGTTTTGCAGGTGGACAACATCAGCAAAGCCCTCCACAAGTGTGGCTATCAAATGAGGGGCTTCGAAGTGATGTACAATGGGCACACCGGCCGCAGGCTGACTGCGCACATCTTTTTGGGTCCCACCTACTATCAGCGGCTGAAGCACATGGTCGACGATAAGATTCACTCGAGAGGTCGGGGTCCCGTGCAAATCCTGACGCGTCAGCCTGCCGAGGGTCGATCAAGAGATGGAGGTTTACGGTTCGGAGAAATGGAACGAGATTGCATGATTGCTCACGGCGCAGCTCACTTTTTGAAGGAGCGCCTTTTCGACCAAAGCGATGCCTACCGGGTCCACGTGTGCGAGCACTGTGGACTGATCGCCATCGCCAACTTGAAGAAGAACACGTATGAATGCCGAGGCTGTAAAAACAACACCGATATTGTACAGGTGAGCGTTCCCCTTCTGTCGGTTTTCCTTTCCGATCTGTGTTCTCCACATCGAGTCCAATAAATCGGGTTCTGACTTGGCACCGGCTCTCCATTCTGACTCGCTCTTTTCTGTGACACTCTATCAGGTACATATCCCATACGCATGCAAGCTTCTATTCCAGGAGCTGATGTCGATGGCAATTGCTCCCCGCATGTTCACCAAGGAACTGAAGATGAGAAGCGAACATGCGAAGAAGGCGGCCGCCTAGAAACTCTCATTAGCGTTGTGTTCCTGTACAGGAGGGTGACATTCAAATTGGCGTTTTGGCAATTCCAGGGATAATGTACTACACTGCTGGCAACTTTTACACCTTCCTGAGGGCTGAAATTTTTTTACCATGCGTATCAAAATTCAAGCCCATGAGATTTATATGAAAAAGATTTGCAAGCTTTACCAACATGGGGTATAGCTGTGAGAAAAGTTTCATATCTCAACTTTGACACCCTCCCAAGGATTGAGGAAATTTTTTTGCCCATGGAATTTTTGGAGTGAAAACATCTTTATATTTGAATATTCGAATTTAAGGCCAGAAGATGAATACAAAAAACCATCTTCAAAATCTACCAAAATGTGTAATTATGAGAAACAATTTTAAGTATCTTTTTGTATTCATCATGTGGCCTTGAAATTTGGCACACTTTTTATAGACATAGAGATGATCTTGTGCCATAAATTTCACAGTAAATTTTAAAAAATCAGCCCTAAGGAAGGTGTCAAAGTTGGCAGCTGTGAATGGCTCACAACTAAACATGTTGATAGATTTTGAATATCTTTTATTGTATTCATCTTTTGGCCTTGAAATTTTGCACACATGTTGTCAACATAGAAATAATCTTATGCCTGAAATTTCATGGTAAAATGACAAATTTTCAGCTCCAAGGAGGATGTCAAAGTTGACAGCAGTGTAGGACACTATTGCTAAAATTGCCAAAACGCCAATTTGAATGTCACCCTACTCTACGATACTCTACAGTGGAAACAAGGAGTTCTGATCAGGAGGATTTGAACTTCATACCAAATGCATTTATATACTAAAGGCAAATTTCTGTATTTGTATACTAAAATTGCCATTAGTATATAAAATATTTGGCTTGGTTTTAGCAAAAATTTTGGAGTTGCCTGGAATTCTGAGCTTTGCACTTAGAATAGCAGAGCTTTCTCTTTAAAGGTCCAATGTAAAAATGTAATACTTCCAGAAAGCTACTACTAAGCTGCATCATCATATAAAGGTCTAGAAATTCATGATAAAAATTGAGACCGTAATGGGCTTTGATCGATACCCTTTAACGATCAAAACTACACGGCCCTTGGAGAATCGAATAGTGTAATATTATATGCAAAATATTTTCTAACAATGGATATATTTTATCAAGACTCCAACTCATGGAATCATTATAGTTTGCCAATGCCTGCATTGATTGGAGATTAGGAAGATGCATTGGAAAGCTCTTGTAGAGCTTGAGCATTCTGAGAACCACGATGACAAAGTGGCATACTTAAACGAGTGGTTTACTTAAACGAGCTTTCTGCTAGTGCTTTAACTGAAGTTGCAAACTAGTAGTTCTACAAGGGGTGTAGCATGTCAGATTTATATGTCTCGAAATCATGTAGCTATAATTAGAGAAAAGAGATGTCCTATCTTCGAGCTAGTAGTGGTGGTTGTCCATTCTCGGACATGATGAGAGAAGAGTAGCTCCATGAAACCTGGTGAGGTGAGTCTTGGGTGTTAGGCACAAATAGGAGGCAAGTTGTAGTGAGAGTTGCTGGGCCTCACTACTAACCTTGGACTTGCTCAAGCTTTGTGTTGAAAAGGTGTCTTAGTCGTGCACTAGTGTTGCCACGGGATGATCAGATCTGGATATGATAAGTGAGATTTGCAAGGATGTTGTGAATGGATCTAGCATTTAGATGAAAGGTGATCTGAAGCGGGGCCTATGTGTTGGACTTAGATCTAAGCTAGCTTCCACAAATCCATGTAACAAACACTACAGATCCAGATCAAGATCGATGGGACCGATAGAGACACATACACACCCAGACTCAACTTGCCAGAGGACATCAAGCAAAATGAAGAACAAAAGCAAGCAAGACTCTCACAAGCAAGGACGAGAAGAGTATCAGCCGCAAAGACACTCACGATATCCAGATATCCCCTCCTTACTCTCACTCACTTCCAGTTTAGTTATTCTTAATTTTTGCTCTTTGTATTTGAGGTATTACAGGATCAGCAGACAAAGATAGGTAAAGAGACAAGCATACAAAAGACACAAGTTGCAAGCAAGTTGTGGGCACGAAGGGCAAACGCACAGGAGATGCAAGAAACAATTTCGCCGAGGACGCATGAAGCATATGCAAACCAGAAGCATACAACAGAAGGCACAAGGACACAAACTGTCACACGACCAAGCAGCGAAGAGATGCAAGCAGACAGCAGAAACAACAAGCTGCGAACGAGTACACCCAAGAGGACAAGCACAAAAATATGTAGCAGAAGTAACGAGCTGCGGACGAGTATACCCAAGGGAATAGTACAACCGAATGCAATAGAAGTAGTAAACGACAATCGTGTATATCCGAGAAGAGAAGTTCTAAAGCAACTCGTAGCAAAAACTGTGAGAGATGATCGAGCCTATCCAAGAGGAGTACAAGAACAACATGCAGCAGAAGAAACGAGCTATCATTGGGTTTATTATGCAAACCAATGGTCATGCACACAAATCTTAATACTTAAACTTACTACTTGGAGAGGTGACCACTTATTTGGCACCTCTCATGGGTGTGAATGTGTAAAAGTCATTGAATGTCATGGTAGAGTCTTAGAAAATAGTAGTCAAGCCAATTGTTTGCATGTCTTTCAAATTAAAACCTTCCACCCCTTCTTGAGTACTTTAACTTCACCAAGCCCTCAATGTACGTTGGGAGAAGAAGTTAAAACCAAGGTGATAAGGGGTAAAACTAAAGTAACACGCTATAACTTCTCTAGTGACACCTTTGATCTTGCCATGTTCAGTATGTCTCAACTCCAAGCTGCGGCCACTCCCTCCAAGCGGTTATTTGTTGATGTAGTTGAAGGAATGTATGTAATATGAATGAAAATGCTCTAGCTATTGCAAGTATCACCCAAAAAACGGTGAAGGCAACAAGTTTGCCTCACAACGAATATTGGTTGGGCTTTCACACAATGAACATAATTGCAAAGAAAAAAGGCAGCCCCAAAGTACCCATTGTTCCCTTGGAAGAATTGGTAAAAATGGGCTTAAAGACAAACGAAGCAGCTGAAAACGTGGAAGTCATGCCTTCCTACCCTTTTGTCCTCCAAGAGGAATGGGCGTAAAAAAGGGCTGATGGTAAAATCGGCAACCATTTTAATCTTACCCAACTTCCAAGTGAAGTTGAGGTAAGTGACGATGGCTTTGCCCTAGATTACCAAGTATCAATTCACTTTGAATTTGGTGATCAAATATGGACAAAAGAGGTTGTGCTTGAAATGATAAAATCAAGGCTCAAAGATATGAAAATCCCTATTGGGACCCGCATCGGTGAGCCAATAGCAATCTTTTGCTACCATCAGTCCGAAAATTGGAATGGAGTCGTCAAAATACATCTGAAAAACCCAGAAATAGATGGGAAAGGATTGTTGCAAGGGCTAAGGCCCTTCATTCTCATCTTGAAGGAAGGAATCCCTCACAAAAGGAAAGTATGCAAAGCATACGACGCCTTGGCCTTTTCACACCTCCTATTCGTAAAAATATCCGGTCCCAATTTAGTTAATAGAGAACCATATGATTTACATGCCAAGATTGTGAGCGATAGCTTTGCAAGGGGATACGACTTCGAAATAACGGGGATAGAAAATAAGGGATTATCTGAGTTTGCGTGGATGAAAACCCCATCCCCGATGCAAGCGGCCAAAATAAAAGATTTCAAAGTCTCATTTAACAATGAGATATTTGTGCCGGTATTTGCTACCCGGAAGATGGATGAAGATGAGATTGCAAAAAAGAATTGCGTAATTCTTATTGCAAAGAACCTTAACAAAACAAAAAGCGAGAAGGAACTAGCAGAAGGAATCAAATCCATACTTGGAGAGGAGAATGTGGTTGATACATTCTTCAAACTCGAACATGGACGCCATGTAGGGACTTGCAATATAGAGTGTCTTAATGCAGCAGTGTACAAAAAGTTTGTCAAACAAAATAAAAAACTCCATGGTAAATACATCATGTTCACACCCCACCCTAAGAGCCTAGATGGAAGTAATAAACCAAGTGTGGATGAACTTACAAGATTAGGGTTCACGGATGTTAACTTGGCCGTAGCAAACGCAGTAATTGCTATGGAAAATGGTCCAAGTAACGGCAATGGTGTCACCCTACAACAATTTCGGAGGGAAATGAAGACCATGAAAGGAGAAATCGTGGAAGAAGCAAGTCAATATGCGGATATGGTACAAGCAAACACTGTCAAGTCTCTAAGGGGAGAAATGTCCACTCTCCAATCCCAACTCATTGCTACCATTATGGCGGCGGAAACACAAGCATCGGAAAGGGAGCAAAGAGTCATCGAAAACAAGATGGACATGTCAAACTAATAGCGTCAAACAACGCTACAACTAAATACACCATAGTATATATACATACTACTAAAATATATACTATGAAAACCCGAAACATATATAACAATACATACAAAATGAAAAAAAAAATTCATACCACAGTATACCTATATACTACAAAAAAAAACAAAAAAAAACAAAATAACAAACACAAAACTAAACAAAAACAACAACAACATAAACAACAAAAACAACAAAATACATCCACTCCCAAACAAACGCAACCCTAACAACACAAAAAAACCGCAAAAAAAAACACAAAAAATAATAAGAATTCTAAAATCCTACAACAAATCCAAACACCTAAAACTATTACTACTCCTAGGCGGAGACATAGAGACCAACCCGGGACCTATGCCTAACATACTAAAAAGACACCCCACATCTCACAAGAAAAACGCCAAAATATTCTTTATACCAAATACCATAAAATTACAACCAGAATACAAACACATCGCTCAAACATTTGCACCTTTACTAGAAAACATACATACACTACACCATCTATACAACATTACACACCCGAACATTGCCCAATATATACAACATACACACCCACCAACACACATCCTATACGCCCTAGTAGTCACCATCCATCCAGACATAGTTGATTGTAATCATCTTTTAAACCCCCAAAATCAGAACATAATTACATGGACCAACACACTATTACATACATTATCAAACTTACAGAACCCACCCGAAAGACACATCCATACCCCACACCCCTATACAAAATTCCTTGAAGAAAATCAAAATACCATAAACTATGGAAACTCGATACATATAGAATTATACAATTTTCTACATAGCCGAACTATACCGCCCTCAAGTGACACAATAAAGCAACAATTCCCTTACCTGCCTAACAACCTAATTAATGAGGCATTAAACTATTTTGACCCCATAATAGAAATCACCCATCGACCCCCCTCCCCCGACTTCCTCCCCCCATAAAACCAAAACACTAGTACGAACAATGAAAATACAAACATCATTACGTGGAATGCGTCCTCCTTAAACACCGCTCTCCCCAGCCTACAAGCTCTGGCCACATATACAGAAATACCGCCGGCCCTAATAGTCATTCAAGAAACAAAAATATTCGCCACAAAATCTACAAAACACATACAAAATACATTCCAAGACTATAAGCTCATTTTTAATAACACACATGCACTAACTAGATGCATTCAACAACAGAGACCATACACACCGGGTCGTGGTGGCTTACTCACACTGATACACAAAAAATATGCCTTCCCGGGCAACATCAAAAAAATCCCCACCTTAATGCACATATCCCCATACCTTCAAATAATTAGAATTAATAACCAACCACTACAACCATGGCTAATCTTCCACATGTATATGCCATCTCACCCCGAAGATACTAGATATATCATAGATATACAAAACACTAGTACATCACAAATGAACTTAAACCCTAATCACACTTACATGATATGCAGAGACTTCAACAGAGACATAGCATTAATTGGTCGACAAAGCGGAAACCATATCTCCCCCCCTCAAATCATAGACTACCAATGGCACCACTTCACAGAAAACCTAAACTTCACCTACATAAATACTGACACACAATACTCCAGACAAGGAGGCTATAATTATAGTGATTGGAGCCTAATAGACGGCTTCTATATAAATACAAATAATAATACACAATACACCTCCTCAACAAAGACATCACCCTCAACTCGGACCACTCACCCATACAACTACATATCCCAAATAACATATTAATAAGCCGTACCCCTATAGTCACAAATAACACCGCTAAACGCATACTCAACCCCATCCCAAAAGATAACCTAGAACAATTCAACACAAAAAATTTTGAAGAAAATTCCATGCAAATTGGCTCCATCATAAACATCCTTGAAAATAATAACCAACTCTCTCAAACACAATGGTACGAAACGTGCAACACCCTAAATACACTCACCAACATCTCTATTACATTAGAACAAACTTGTGAAGCCCAACCAATACCATAGATGACAACTGGAACATCACAACAAGGCGGATTTTTACCCCGCAAACTTTCAAAAAAATGGAAACAACACCTAGCCACATATCATATAATAAGAAAAACTATCCGAATCGTAAAAAACAACCAATTATGGCGTAACCACCCCATATGTAACGAATTACTAAATATTCTAACTAGCCCCAAAGACATTGCAAACAAAATATTTAACCAACAAATAAAAAGTAATAGACCCACAGTACCAACATGTAACTACCAAATACAACACCCAATCGAATGCACATGCGCAGTACGCCAATACCCATGGCACGACCTAGACGGATTTACCTTAGACAAACGAGGCAAACCTGAAACCCCATTGCACACATACTTCAAGAGAGCCATATACGACACATGCCTCCGTACCCTCGGAAATAATAAAGCTCCAAGACTAGACCGCAGACCAAACTCAATACTAAAAAACATGCCCCCAAGATTCCATAAACTACTATTTCTATTCTTCTCCCATTGCTATAAACAAAAACAAATACCAGCCTCATGGAAAACAAGTGCAACAATTTTAATATACAAAAAAGGAGATCCTTCCATACTACCAAATCATAGGCCAATCGCATTAGCCAACATAATATACAAACTGTACACCAGCACACTTACTTCTATACTATCCTCATACGGTGAAAAGTTTAAAATCTTGCACGATAGTCAAGAAGGATTTAGGGTAGGGAGAAGTACATCCAGACAAATACAAACCATAATAGCGGCACTAGAAGATGCACAATTCACAAATCAAGACATATACATACTATATGCTGACTTCAAAAATGCATTTGGCTCTATAGACCACGCCAGATTACTAGCAATAATGACTGATATTGGATATCCAAAAGATGCAACCACTCTAATCGGTAATATCTACTCCCAATCATCTACTTACTACACCGGTGAACACTTTGGTAAAACCAAACCTATCCCCATACATAGAAGAACTATCCAAGGAGACACCCTTAGCCCATACCTATTTATTATATTCTTAGAACCACTACTTAGGTGGCTAGAGCGTGGCAAAAATGGATACACTTTTGGTACGTTACAAATCACTATAAACTCCGCCGCCTACGCTAATGACCTTGCTGCTATAACTAACAAAATAAAATCATTACAAACACAAATTGATAAAATCGATAGATATTGCAAATGGTCTGGTATGGACGTAGGTGTCCCAAAATGTGCTGCTACTGGATGCCCAAATTAATCTAAAATAAATCCAATCACATTTAAAGCCCTAATGCAAGCTTCTAACATCAACTACCGAGGCCAACCAATCCCCATACTACACCAAAACGAATCATACGTATATCTAGGCACAAACCTTGTTCCCTCCCTAAAATGGAAAAACCAAATTCACACTACGACCACAAAACTCATTAAACAATGCAAAGAGTTAACAACATGCCCGGCTACTATGAAACAAAAAATAAAAATGGTTGACATCGTAATACGCCCAGGTGTAGCCTACAGCTTCTACACTGTACCTTACTCTATGCCAGCTATCAAAAAACTCGACCAAAAAATAATAGCCATACAAAAACTATATGTGGCATGCCAAAGTGCACGCCAAACGCAATAACCCAACTCCCACATAACCTATTTGGACTTGAGGCTTTCTCCCTCAAGAATGCCTATCTTAGATGTATAGGGGAACAATTACAAAACGCTCTAAATGACAAAGGAAGACTAGGGGAAATATACAATGGACTAACACACTATGTTCTTACTCAATATGGCGGTGCCAACAATATACCTAGAATTAAAAAAACAGATTGCATAAGATCACCAATAACTCGAACATTTTTCTTACTAAAACACGTAGCTAAAGTTCACCTTAAGAGCACACTCCCAAAATTCCTTTTCAATCCCACATCATTAGAAATATTATGGAAACAAGAAACATTAAACCATAACACACTAGACACCCAATTCTCTCAAAAACTCTTACAAAAACTCCTCTCACAAAACATTTTTGAATTAAAACAAATTACTCTACCAAACGGCACACACATCATGAACAATGAGGACTTCAAAACCCTCCACTTCACCCCATCCAAACTAATCAAGAGCGCCCTAAATGTTGCCAAACAACTTTTCTGCCAACAAACATGCCCCAGCACATGTGATACCCTCTACAACATACACCCATACTCATACATACTCCAAGACACATTCATCACCGTAAATAATAACACCCCCCAAAAACTACCTTATCTCCAATCCACCCCCCAAACCACCACACCCACACCACCCTCGCCCCCCAACATACATCCCCAAAAATCCCACTATATACCCCATCACTAATATCATACATCATGAACATATAAAACGCCTAGATATCAACAATATACAAAATACATATACAAGATATCTATGCCAATGGCAACACAATAACAATATATTCAATAAATGGCTCCCCCAAAGAAACCTCTTCCCAAGACATGACCATAATACCTCCACATATAACACTCAAAAGCTAAAACAATACTATCAAAAAATTAAAAATCAATTCTATTCGGAAATCATCCAAGCCCACCACCCCCAAGAACAACTACAAGACTCAAGATCCAAAACCCCACCCATAATCATTCCACTCCTAAACATCTATACAACAGAATGTAACCCCGAAAACGACATCCTCACATCCTCTAACACAATAAAAATCATGCCCATTTATATGAGGAAAATGGCAGACACTTACACACTATTCCCACTACTAGACTCAAATGGCTATGGAACCAATACAATTTGAAGCTACAAACTCCTACTAACATTGAACCAACAACCCAATCATTTGAAACTGAAATAATCTGGCTCTACTAAAGATATAAATATCGCATTCCAAAAACTAACCCCCTCAAAAATGCACAATTTACAATACCCACACCCATCCTAGACTCATTAATCTCATCCTTCAATATCGAACAATCATACTTCTCCTCCCCCGTCACATGCTCCATGAAATTAAAAAAAATTCATTCACCCTTTGAAAGAGACAAAATATTTGGCTCATTAGGGAAAGCCTTTGACTATAAATGGCCCGGCAATGGCATAGCTCATCCTCACAATGATGAAGAAACTCAACAAACACTACACTGGGCCCGCCTAGGTATTAAAAATGACCCACAACACACATCCACAATCATTATCACACCGGACAAAAATTGGTACCAAAACCCTAACCAACAATCCAATCCATTCCCAGACTCCCATATCATTGCAATATTTGAGGCAGACTCAATCCCATATGAAGAACCCACTATCCCACCAGAACTAAAAAAACCCCGAATTGAACCATCTACATTGCAAATAATATGTGTCCACTACCAAAATCAAACTATTGGCACTCAAGATCAACTAGCCGAACTCAACTCTATAGCGAATTCCCTAAACATATACTACCTACATACAAAATTGGCCATACCACCAAAAGTACTCACCCCCGTAAATCGTAACAAAAAATGGTCAAAATTAAAATACACCAATAATACATTAGACTACTTTGCAACACCCCCACCCCTCCCAATTTACCAAACCCTAACCTCACCAAAATTTGAACCCGCATATAGCTACTACACCGATGGCTCCTTCAAACCACTAGAACAAGATAGCCCGGGAAACTGGCGCAAAGAGAAAGCTAGATACGGTATATATAACCACATTAAAGAAATTAAATTAGCCAAAAGACTTCATGGACTACAAAACATCCTCAGAGCAGAACTTATGGCCATACACAAAACACTACAAATCATCATATCAAAATATAACAATGAACCTGCACACATATTCACCGACTGTATCAATGTACTTTACCTACTAAACACCCAAATAACACACCCTACCCTTCACAATAGCCACCCAGACCAAACTATATTAAAATCAATGGTCCAAATGCTACAAAATAGAGCACAAATAACAACTATCCATAAAGTTCGAGCGCATGCAAATATTGACGGAAATGAACAAGCAGATAAATTAGCAAAAGAAGGTCGCGAAAAATCACAAAAAAATGCCAAAGATCCATACGAACATGCCCATGCCACCCCTTTCTACTTCCAAAAAGAAGATTGGCTCTCTAAAGAGGATACCCCAGACAAAGGCCCGGTTAGATTCTTAAACAAATACCTCAAGAAACAAAACCTCTATAACAACCTTGATACAATCGCAAAAAATTTCCCGAATATAGAGAAATGGACGAGTAACAATAATATAGATAATGAACTCTCTACAAATTTCTGGAGAAATCCTATCATCTCAGATTCACAAATAACATGCCTCATCAAATTCCGTATTGGTCAATATATGGAAAACCCCGGAAACAACTCTTCTTCGGAATAGAAAGATTCCCATCTATAACATGCCCGATATGCACCTCCACGGACCCCGACACATGGCTCCATGTCCTACTTAAGTGCCAAAACCACCACATACACTCTCTAATTGTCAAAAGACATAACAAAGCCGTATGGGAAATCCGTAAACTAATCACCTCTCACAAAAATTCAAGATGTTTTATCCTCATGCATGCCGGCACCTTCAATAACAACCCACAAGAAAATACGGTTCCACCATGGCTACTTCCATGTACATGTGATACTCAACGATGCCACTGTAATGCTCGATTCAAACCGGACATATTATGCGTTAGAGGCCTACCATACAATAACCCCCCACCAGACCACATTAATCAAAACTACACCATTCAATTCATCGAATTTACTTATTGCAATTATAGATTCTCCCCAGAAACAATCGAAAGCAAAATCAATAAATACCAACCACTTATCGAAGACATCACTACCCTCCGATGGAAAGTGGACCCCCTTATTGTAATCACAGCCGGTGCTCGTGCCACCACCTTCATTCCATCCATAAAAATTCTAGAAGACACCTTCTCAATCCCGAATGATACAATTACAAATACATTCAAAAACATCAACATCATTGCCATCCAACATGCTATGTCCATCCTCCTTCATAAACGGAAAATTGAAAACAACCAAGCCCTTCCCATCATACAAGACCCTCCATAAGATTACCCCCTCATCTCAAGACATAAAATTACCCACTCTTTTGATGGTTAGCTTTGTGGTGTTCGGTCACTTGTTACATAGTGTCTACCCCCGAAAGGGGGAAGTAGTTCCAGCTTACTAATTCCTTGCCCGGTGGGCATGGTCTTTGTAGTGGAACGAACAGACACTTTGTTCACGCTAGCTCCTCAAGAGATTGGCGTTCTTCTTCTTCTGGTGGTTGTCCAGAAGCGATCACAGATTCTCAAAAGAGAATAAGGTAGGAGCACCCAAAATGGCCAGTTTAAACTAGTGAGAGTATTTACGATGTTGAAATGAGGAAAATAAAGTAGTGAGTCTGTGGGGAAAGTTGCAAGTAGTTTGGTTGAAATGGAACCAACCCATTCCATGGCAAATTGTGTGAGTTATAGGGCTTTTTAGAATACAATATAGGTCTTTTGGAATTGTTTATAGGGTCCACTAATTCTGTGCACAAAATTTACTGATGTAGTCACGACATCCACCCATAAGCAATAAACAAGTTCAAGAAAGAGGCAGAATGATATTTATAATGGTCATTGCAGTCCGTGGAAAATGGAGCTGCATATAACTACAATGAACAGTGTGAGGGATGATAAAATGAATGGTGCTAATACAACCAAATCGCGAGGAGCTGCAGCAGTCAAGCTGCCCCTTTGACTTGAAACTACGTAGCAAAAAAACAAAAATTGACTCTCTGCAGATGGAGCTCGCAAGATTTGGTGCTAGCCATGCTTCATACCATAGGTGGGTGCGATGAATACTGCTGTCGTATCTATGGCAATTGAGCTAGTGGCGCCACTGCGCTTGTGCTTCGTTTTTGTTTCTTTAGCTCCCATCTTAACTTTGCAACTCGCTAGTTCCATATGCAGATTGGAGGGACAATGCTGTAGTACGGGGCGCGGTATGAACCTGGAGGATGAGCCCTCTACGACTTTATGATCTCCTGCAAGCGATTTCCCTACCCAACATTCTTCACACCTCCCAGTACTCTTCAAGTCTCTTTTTCATGCCTCTCTCTTTGGCCTTCTCTACTTGCCTTGCTTCTTTGAGTTTTTTCTCTTAATCACGCTTTTTTTTCCGCTTGCTGGCCTCGGTCCTTGCAATCACAGCAGCTTCCGCTGCTGCAGCTCGCTGCGTAACAATTCGCTTGAGATCCTGGGCGTGGCTGTTATCTGTAAGGTTGATAGACTTGGAGTTGTCCACGTAAGTCTCACCGCGCCTCTTCTTCCGCAGCCTCGCAGACACTGTAGGGAGGTGCAGCTCATCGCGGATGCTCCCTCGCCTGTGCTCCTAGCTCGGCACTGCGTTGCCTTGGCCAACGAGTGGAGCTTCTGGCTCGCAGTCACTGCCACAGTCAATGTCCACGTCGAATTTGGAGCACTTTTCGACGTCAGAGAATGGATCTTACATGAACTCTTCTAACATGTCGTCGTAATTCCTCTCTTCTTCATCTTGTGTGTCCATAATGTCCGCAAACACTTCCGAGGGTCCATATTTTGAGTCCAAGGTGTTTGGGTTCAACGGGTAGATTCCAATAGATCTGAAGCCGCTTTGAATGTTTTTTTTGTCAATGCTTTCTTGAGTGCATTACACACCTAATCTGCTAGAATAGCCTTTGTTGCACCCTTGCCACTACTGCCCATCATCCAAACATCTCTACAAATGCAAAATGCTTGTTTGAAAGTTTTGAAGCAGCTATCGTCTAGAGGTTGTAGAGCAGGGGAAGTATGTGAGGGGAGTGTGAGCATGTCTATGCCTAACCTCTTGCTTTCTCAATCAGATCTAGAGTGACGTGAGAGTTATGTTCGTCTAGTATTAGAAGATGGCGATTTGATGGTGACACCCCCTCCTCTTCTCTAGCTAGTTCACAAAGTGATCAAGCCACTTCCAGAACAAGTATCTCGTCATCCATGCATTTTCTCGCATCCCAAATCTGGCCCATTCTTCACACCTTGCAATGTGCGCTCTATAAGCACATTTGCCCTTAAAGACAGTAATTTGGGATGTGATCTCCTGTTGCGTTGATGCATGACAGTACCGTAATGTGCTCTCGCTCGTTAGGTGTGATGATGTGCACATTGCGAGTGCTGGTTCTTGCAAGTACCTTTTTGCCGCCACTTTGCTCTACCCGCGCCTTGCTCTCGTCTGCATTCCAGATGTGGTGAGGTGCGTAGTTTCACTTTGTGTATAGCTCCTCCAAGTTTCGGTACAAAGTCGCTGCGTTCTCCGGGCATAGCGCCCTGGCCCGTGCTTGCTTGAGTTCCTGCGCGCTTTGGAACGCAATATCTGGGTCACGTTTCTTAAACCAACGCACCCAGCCATTTCTCGGGATGCCCTCGCTAAATGGGTTTGGCCTCCCTTCCACGATGCTTCCTACTTTGGTTTTCAGTTGCAGCCATGTCAGTAGAAATCCAGAAGTTGCCATGTCATGAATGTATTTCACTAATAGGTCCTCCTCACTTGGTGTCATGACAAATTGCCTACCCCGCTTCCATGATAATGTCGTGCCATGGGCATGCCCTCTCAAACTACTGCAAAGGATCTGATAGTAATCTGCTGCAACTCACATAGACGCGCCCATGTTAAGTGCCCTCATTGCCACATCTAGTTGTTGCGAGGTCCAATTGCCATATTTCAGGAACCTGCGGCGTTTTGGCTTTCAAGTGCACTCACAAGGTGCTTGCAATTCCCCCGGAACTGCCTCCTCAACGGCGGTGTCGGCTGCTGGGCGCGCCCTTGGTTGAGGTGCATCGTACCTTTGATTCCCGCTGAGACTCCAGAGATCCACGCGCTCGCCGCGGCGAGCGCCTCTCTCGCACCTTCCGCTCTCCCCCCTTGCCTCCCGCTGCTGCAACTCCTCATTCGTTGGTTCCATCTGCAACGTGGAAATTCAAACCACCTGTGACTTGTGGGCGCTGCTAGTCCAAGAGAGCTCACTGGGTGCTTGCAATCGCAGCCTCGCCAGTGGCTCCTGTGCACCGCAAGTGAGTTCCCTAGGCTCAGTCTGATCAGCGCAGATCCTACTCAATATGTGCACATGCTCCTGGACATTCTATGCGCTCTGCAGATGGTGCACATTGACCCTCACGTTTGCTCACTCTATGCACGTTGATTGGATTGTGCACATCGACAACTTGCGTACAACTTATTCACCGTCACCTAGGATCAGTCATTGCGGTGTTTTCTCCAGGTCACTCACATTCACTATCACTAACCTAGATGCACATCGACCCTCACGTTCATGAACTCTATGCACGTCGATTGGATTGTGCACATCGACAGCTGCCTCGGAGCTCATTCACCGACATTGTAGGATCAGTCTCTGCCATGCATTCTCTTGCTCACTTACATTCACTTACAGTCACTCAATACCAGGTGGATGAGCTGAGTAAAATTCCATGTGCTCATGAACTCATGCACGTGAAGACTCACTCCCTTCCGCTGATCAGCCACTCAGAGGTCCCAAGCAAAGTCATGAACTGCACTCCAGTTTCAGGCGTCGCCTTTGATTTCCCCTTGAATCAATTGCAGTAACTTCTTGTCCGCTGCAATAATCCCTTGGCAATTTGCAAGCTCAATCGCTCAGGTCATACATTTGTTGCAGTTCGTAGAGTGAGTATTCCTCCGGATAGCACTTAGTTGTAGCTAAATGTACCCACAAGTATCCGCTCTCAATTCATTCCCACACAAACCTATTGTTTCTTTCCTAGATGATAAACACAAATTAGCTAACTACCACACTCTTAACTATTGGTTAGCTTTCTTACTCATTCCTTGATCTACCATCTGGATCCTTCCGGATTCCGGAGTTTTGACACTCAGCTTCCGGATCCTTCCGGATTCCGGACAATTTCAGGCGGAGCCTCTTCCGGAGTTTTTAAGCTAGTGGTCGAGGTGCCACTGATCCTGTTTTGTGTATGTGGCTGCATTCACCACTGTCTTGTGATTTAAAGTGGCTAGACACCCACTGCCCCGAAACTTATAGTGGCTGGACACCGACTCTCCCTACTCCACTAACCGGTGGTGGATTTGTTGTGCTAGACCTACTCTCTCACATCATCCAGATGGCCTTCCGGATGCAATCACACAGAGGTTGATCTGGACTACAATGACATTCCGTTTGATACTAAAGTGGTTCTACTGAATGAATGCCACATTTAAGTAAATCTGGACTTTTGAAAGTCTAGATTGGTCAAAGTCCAGATTTATTGAAGGAAAATCTAACGAAATATGATATAGAGGTGCTTCGTAAGATCCTATGATCTAACAAAGATGGTCAATAAATTTTGAAAGTTAGGGTTCTAACAAGAGAAACAATTAATAAATTGTAGGAATGTGTGATGTAACAAGTGACCTTGTAAGGATAGGAGAATCATAGTAGAACTGACCTTGCATCACAGGTTAGGAAGATCCTACCATCACCATTTATTAGTAGTGGTAGAAGTGAGAAGAATAATGTATTTATTGCATCTACAGTGAGAAACAAACGTAGCATGTAAGCAGTTCCAGCAGAAACAGAAGTATTTGAGGGGTAATACATTATAAAGAAATTATGACATCGCCTAGGTTTATGTATAAAAGTTATCAAACAGGTGAGCATCTTACATAGGCAGCTAGAAGAAGTAGGACCGTAAGATCCTGCTATCTCGCTGGAAGAGTTTTAAGGAAATTACCAGATAATAGTACTGCTTAAATTGCATCAAATGGCAGGAAAGAAACGTACCAGACTAGCAGTTAACGGTAGGATCAAAAGTATCTGAAGAGAGCGCATACATTGTCGACAATTAATGACAACGTCGAATTGAATGCATTATAATTAAAATAGATGTAAACATTTATCATAGACAGCAAGGAGTAGCAGGATCGTAGGATCCTACTATCTTGCTGGAAGAGTTCAAGAAAAAGACGAGCGATGAGAAAACTGTGCTATCTTGCTGGAAAACTTCTACGACATCATAAGTCGTATTGTGCAAAGACATAGGATTTCGAGGAGGTGAAGGTCGCAGGATCCTACGATATTGCTGGAGGACCCTAATACCATCAAGGGTCCGCCACGTTTGCAGCTTCAAGGTTAGCCAATGCTGCAATTCGGTCCCTCTTTGGAATCGTCCGAGTCTTAGGGTTCGTTCTACCTGACGCGGAGGCAAATACGACGGCATTAATATGAACTTGAAGTGGACGTCGTTTTTCCGGAACCCACGTTGCTGCCCAACAATCCCCATACTTCTTCTTGTGGTTTTTGAATTGATTTCTTGGCTCCCAGAATTGGATAATGAACTTCCCATATTCCGCATGCCCTCTTTCACAATTGACTACTGAACATGCTCTCCCTAACCAGACGGGATATATTTCGGGGTCAGAAGGACGGAGTAGGATCCATGATCCCGCTCCGACATCTCGCCATGGATTCAAGGCGTCCTTCGGTCTCTCTTTCCTTGGGCCACAATAAAGTTCAGGTTCGTCATCTTCCGGTGTGACATCTCCACTCGTAATGAGGCACAATGGAGCTGGATCTGTGGCTCTCCAATCATGAATTGGCCAGAAGCCTTCTACCAAGGCCGTAGGAGTGGGAGGAAGAGGTTTCTCTAGTTCTGCAAGTATTCCATTCCAATATTCGATATAAGGTGGAAAATCCTTACGAAAGCCTATACTTTCAAGCATCCCGCGTTCCCAGAATTCTATATAACCTCGAATTCCACGCTTGATGAACGACCTCTTATCAAGGGCTTTGGAAACCTTCTCTCTTGCCTTCTCTGGATTGCCTGTGGAAGAAGGAACTTCATCGCCCCACAACCGCCTGAAAGGTACAGGATTTGGGAGCCCGGAAGGTAGCATCGGTTTTCCGTCAGCATCCTCCTTCCAAAGACGGATAGCAGGCTTGTCTCTGGGTAGCCAGTGCGCATGAACTGCAAGTTCCTTAAATCGCATGACGGGCCACCCTTCTTCATCTACGTAGAATTTAAAGAGGTGCATCTCTCCTAAGCCAACAAGTCTGTCAGCACCATCACGAATATAACCATGGACGAAAGATTTGAAATCAACAACCTCTTGAACAAACTCGGGCATAAAACCCAAGTCCTGCGACTGCATGAAGGACATCATCAAATCCGCAACAATATAAGTATTCTGGCTCTTCAAGGTCTTGGATAAGTGGCTAAAGTAAGCATCAATATCCTCATGTGTGTGCCCGACTAATAAGAAACCAACTTGGATTTCTTTGAATACCCTTCGATAAGTCAACATCGATAAGAACGCCATGAGAAATTGGTTCTTATTGTCCTTTGCAGAGTTGTCAAGCTGCAAATATAACTTTTTTGGAAGGGGGACGGGTACAATCGAGTTATTCGTTACCGGAGGTAAAAGCTGAATACATCTGGACTTTCCTCTGAGCATAGCTTCAAAGAAAGAATTGGCCGGCTCATGGGGAAAAATTCTACCTGATTCACGAATGGGTGGTTCCTCGAGACGCCGAAGCAATCTCGCAAGGGAAGAGATAGTGTAATTAGAGTCTCCTGGCCACAAGTCACTGGAGTAGTGAGCATAGGCACCATCTCCATGACCGTGCGTGACCATACCGGTGACGTTCATAGGGAACTGACCCAAGGGTGATGTGAGTTTGGTAGAAACTCGCATATGAGGAATAGCTGTCTTGGCTGTATCCATTTTATCGTGGATAATACAAAGAATATCGCCCTTCTGCCGCTTCGACTCCTCTCTCCAAGTATGGTACACACGCCTACACGAAGCTTGGAGGTTGCAGTGGGTTTGTTTCTGCTTCACGAACGAACTGTATTCGGCGGAACCCTTGACTGATCTGTCGATGTACTGCAATAGAGTGTCACAGAGGGTGCACTTTGCAAATGAACTCCCAACGGGTTTAACCGCAACATTGTTGAAGTGCTCCCTCCTGATTCTACTAACAGCAGATTGCGAAACCGCCGGCAACCCGCATTGTAGATTCGACTGCAAAAGACTCAAAACATTAAGTGCGTTAGATGAGTGCCTAGTGAGAATTGAACTAAAATCAGATTGAGGGTAACCACAGAATGGGAGGACTGTATGATTGTAGCATACCCTTGGCGATCGTAGGATCCTACCATGAACTAGATGTACAGAGCAAAGATAGAGGGTCTTTTTTGACATTATCATAACCATGAGGTTCTTAAAGTACACGTGAATGCAAATAAGTGGTTCATGTGGTGTACTATGTGGAGTAATACCTCTGTGGCGTCAGCCTGGATCTTCTTCCAACTATGTCCAGAGGGCAGAAACTTTAGAGTGTCCATCCGCCCTCGTACTGTCCACCTCATCTGATTGGGCATGTGATCAGCACTCTCATTGATAATAGCCGTAATCGTACCAAGTGCTTGCACGGTTCCAAGGCGGGGTCGTTTGACATCTTTGTTCCCGTGCGTAGAGGAAACGATACCCTTCTTGTACTGGTCCATATATTCGTGAAACGTTGATTTCGGTATGCCATGGATTTTGTACCACGCTGTAGCGCAGATATCCTGACCTAGTAAAGTGACATACTTTCGTTTCCGATTGTTGCCCATATAGCGTAGTTTTCCACCCACAGACCTTGCATAATCCCGCCGTTTGTCAAAGTCCTTCAGCCAAAACTTCTGGCGAATGAAAAGGGTATCTTGGGGCCTGATTAAGCGCACACATTCGTCAGAACAACATGATTGCGAACTCATTGCTTGAATCTCTTCCGGCATTGTCTTCTTTGCGAACGCGTTGAGCTTCTCGACAGTCCGCTTTTTGCGACGAACAAACCGGTATGGTGCTTTTGGGCGGCCACCAAGGTGCGCATTCGCGTCTGGTGCGTCAGGAAGACGATTGAAATGGTCGAGCGTATCGCTAAGACTATGTCCTCCTTCGAATGTGCAGTCGGAAATGAGCCACCTTCGATGACTCATAATATCACTAGGATCTCCGATAAAAACGTCGAATACTGTGACGCCAATGTTCCCCTCCCTCAGAGTACTGTTTTCGAACGGCTCATCCGGACATACGCAATTAATGCGACCAGAGGCCATAAGATCCCCATCACCGTTAAACCGCTTCACAACCTTCCCCACCCACTCTGCCTGAGGTACAAAAGGAGGAGTGTTTGTCGACCCAGACGTTTCGCCTAAGTCCGAAGTCAGGACAAGGCTTGCAGTCTCCCAGAGAATTGTTCTACCAATCGATTCAGCCAAGACAGAGATGCCCTCCTGCATTGGATGAATGAGTAGACTTCGCGCCCGTGCATATATCTCAACAGGTCGAAGAAGAGTCAATTCCGCGAACATGAGATCAATGTCGACGCCAAGCCAACACCCAGTAGGAATGGCTTCAATGACAATGGCATGTCCAACGACGCCATGTCCAGGGTAGCAAAGTAAAGCAGTCATGCCCGGTTCATATCGGTTACGCTCGTCATTGGCTTCACCATCAGGGTTAACGCTCGCAGAATCAGTAAACTCATCGTCCGGACCGCAACTTGAATTCATCGAAGGCAACCGGAAAGAAAAGGATCCAATAAACCTTTGATCAACCCTGGTCTTCGACCTCCTGATGAATAAAAATTTGAAAGAGACAAATGTTCAGATCAAGCCTGATGACAGAAGATCGTAAGATCCTACGGTGAACCATGATTTCAAGCTCACCCCTGATTTCCAGGTTCTGCGATCACCCCAGAGTATCAACAAATCGATCGTAAGATCCTACGATTGTTCGGTAACTCCTAAACGATCCTAGGCGATAGTAAGATCCTACGATCATCCGAGAATATCTACAACATCCACATTCCTCGTTAGATAACGAACCAAACAGATCGTAAGATCCTACGATCATTCCAGAACCCGAGTTCGATCCTCGGTGATAGTAAGATCCTACGATCTTCCAGATTACACGGCTCCCCTCAAAGCCCGTTTTCATCCACCACGAAATAGATCGTAGGATCATACGATCTTAACATGACTCCTGACCAATCATCAAGGATAGTACTATCCTACGATCATCCGATATTATCATAGGTCCACCCAAGATCGTACAATCATCATGACTGTACGGAAAGTATGTTTACGAACACAGTAATAGCTACTGAACTAGTTCATTTAAGCAATGGCAAAAGTTGATTCTACCACAAGTATGAGTAGTTTACTGAATATGATATAGACTAATTTGAAACAGCAAATACTTTACAAACCACCGTAGCACTTTCACGATTAGAATTAGTTTAGAATCTATGATACTGACTCACTTACAACAGTATCAACTCTAAAAACCACCGCGGTACTTGCATTTCCAAAAATTTTGAAAACCCTAATGTGTAGAAAGTGGAGGATGGAGATAGTACCATAGATTGTGATGAAACCGTTGAGAGATGGATCAATACTAGCAGCGGGGCAGCAATGAAGCGCTCGATCAACTTGAGAAGCTCAGATTGACGTGACTGTGACGCTCACATTGACTTGAAAGTTAAGATGAGCTTACAGCTTAAAGCTCGCTACCTAAGCTTGACAGAACATGACGAAGAGGTGTCGAAGTAGGTGAAGCCCAAGCTCGACTAAACACAAAGACGATACCGCATTTCTGACGCTCTCAAACTCCAAGTATCTTCAAAACAAACACAAAGTTCTCAGTTCTTAGGCAAATACAACTCTCTCAGACTCTAACTCTGCTGGAAATGAACTCATAATGCTTGAACACTAAAACCAGAGCAACCTATTCTTGATCTAAAGAGAGCGGGAAGTTCATCAAGAACAGGTTGAATCCTTGGCAGGGATAGAATCACAATCATTTTCAAGGACGTGGAGAGCTGTACGAGTGCCACTTCGAATGTAATTATTTCCAAGACGGAAAATGACAACAACGGAGACAAGATAAAATATTTTAGTGAAATTGTTCTTGAATTGTAGGAACGTCCAGTGATCATGAAGAACACACGTGTTTCAGTAGTAATCATGAACATACGACAATTCGTCATGGTTGCAATCATTCACCTATTAGACTAGGTAAATAGTTCAGGGTTCTAGGTTTAGGATTTAGGGTACAAGATAACAGACTAAAGCTTCCAGGTTTAGGGTTCGAGGTTTAGGGTTTAGGGTACAAGATAACAGACTAAAGCTTCCAGGTTTAGGGTTCGAGGTTTAGGGTTTTAGGTTCGGGGTCTTAGCTTCAGTGTTTGGGGTTCATGTTTCTAGGATTAGAGATTTAGGTTTAGGATTTTTAGCCTGAGGGTTTGGGGTTCATGGTGGTTAGGTTGGGGTCCTAGGGTTTAGGGTCCTAGGTTTTAGGGTCCTAGGATTTAGGGTCCTAGGGTTTGGGGTCCTAGGGTTCAGGGTCCTGGGGCTAAGGGTCCTAGGGTTTAGGGTTTAGGGTTTAGGGTTCAAGTTTAGGGTTTAGGGTTCAGTTTTTGAGGTTCCACGTTTAGGATATTGGACTAAAATTCAGGGTTTAGGGTAATCCTAGAAATCCTTGTATAAATGATTCGTTGAGCTTGGATAAGACATTCACGTATTTTACACTAAATATACAATAAATGTACTAGAATATAGCAAGACATACACCTTTGCATTGGAGATTCAACTAAAATCTTTCATTTGGGGGTCATTTCAATATCTAAAGCTTATCATGCTTAAATATGACACCATACATGTAAATAACATGACCATTTTGCAATTTCTCAACCCTAAACCTAGGTTCACTAATGATCTAAAATAAAATTGTCATGTGTCCGTGGATCAAGCTCAACACAATTATAGAGAATTATAACTATTGTATACATCAATTCCTAGACCATGAATGTGAAATTTGATTTAACAATGATCATGTTGAATTTAGCCTTCAATAACAATAAATTTCAACACAAAGTAAATGTCTCTATTGCCAATTCCTTGAGTGCTAATGAAAGATTGAATAGAAAGAAGTGGAATCAAAAAATAGAATAAAGAAATAGAATGAATGATTGAATAGAAAGAAGTGGAATAAGAAAATAGAATAAAGAAATAGAATGAATGATTGAATAGAAAGAAGTGGAATAAGAAAATAGAATAAAGAAATAGAATGAAAGATTGAATAGAAAGAAGTGGAATAAGAAAATAGAATAAAGAATAAGTCTAATGAAAGATTGAATAGAAAGAAGTGAAATCAAAAAATAGAATAAAGAATGAGTCTAATGAAAGATTGTATAGAAAGAAGTGGAATAAGAAAATAGAATAAAGAAATAGAATGAAAGATTGAATAGAAAGAAGTGAAATGAAAAAATAGAATAAAGAAATAGAATGAAAGATTGAATAGAAAGAAGTGGAATAAGAAAATAGAATAAAGAATCAGTCTACTGAAAGATTGAATAGAAAGAAGTAGAATCAAAAAATAGAATAAAGAAATAGAATGAAAGATTGAATAGAAAGAAGTGGAATAAGAAAATAGAATATAGAAATAGAATGAAAGATTGAATAGAAAGATGTGGAATAAGAAAATAGAATAAAGAAATAGAATGAAAGGTTGAATAGAAAGAAGTGGAATAAAAAAATAGAATAAAGAAATAGAATGAAAGATTGAATAGAAAGAAGTGGAATAAGAAAATAGAATATAGAAATAGAATGAAAGATTGAATAGAAAGATGTGGAATAAGAAAATAGAATATAGAAATAGAATGAAAGATTGAATAGAAAGATGTGGAATAAGAAAATAGAATAAAGAATAAGTCTAATGAAAGACTGAATAGAAAGAAGTGGAATCAAAAAATAGAATAAAGAAATAGAATGAAAGATTGAATAGAAAGAAGTGGAATAAGAAAATAGAATATAGAAATAGAATGAAAGATTGAATAGAAAGATGTGGAATAAGAAAATAGAATAAAGAATAAGTCTAATGAAAGATTGAATAGAAAGAAGTGGAATCAAAAAATAGAATAAAGAAATAGAATGAAAGATTGATTAGAAAGAAGTGGAATCAAAAAATTGGTGTGTAGGGAACTAATCTCATGCTTAAGACAATGGTAAGAGATTTAGAGCTTGTGTAGTGCAAGAATATCATACGAAGTGAAGTCTAAAGAACTTGTCATTTAATTTAATTTTCAGCTCCAAACTCTGAATTAAAATTGAATTCCTTATTAGACGTATTAGTCTTCACCGTATAGTAATGATGAGTCGAAGCATCATTAGAGCTTGATGTAGACAGCAACTCAGCCGTCGTGGAGGAGTTGTCCGACCATCAATTACACTTCTCGATGTCTCTCCCCCTCCCTCCTCCCCTCTTCCTTCAGGTTCTTGTTTTCATCTCACTTTCGGTTTCTTCCTTCAGGTTCTTGTTTTGTTTTTCGTGAGTTGTTGTGAGTATTGTTTTGTGATTTTTTGTGAGTGTTATTACCGTGACTGTATGCGCGTGTGTGAGCGGTGTGAGCGGTGTGAAAGTAGTTTCAACTTCAAACCGGTGCGATTGGCGGACGCGACGTTACGAAAGAGTGCGGCGCATTGCAAGAAACAATACTTCGAGGTAAGAATTTCTTCAAAGAAACTCTGGTCAGTTGATATGTATTAGAAATTCGGTGTTTTTAGGTCTTTGTCCAACTGAGGATGTTCGGAAGGAGAATGTAGTTGTTTGGAGTTCTTCAACTGTCGATGTTTTTTAGACATTGAATAGGTGGTATTGCTGTGACTCACGAGCTTCTAACACGACGTCTTGTGTAGCGTGTAGGGCAACCAATTCACGAGGATGACAGGCCGATCAGGCAATGCAAGCGACTGGAGTGACCCGTAAGTTTCAATCCTTTCAATGAACTAAGTTTTTCTTTTTCGCGTTCTGGTTTAGATGATTTGTAGTATGATATGAATAATGTCAAATGATTGTCTGATTCTGGTTTTCATGTTAGTTTTACAAGCTGCGTAGTATGTGATGAATGATTGTCAGATTCAGGTGTTTGTGTTAGGTTTACAAGGTGCGTTGTATGTTATGAATGATTGTCTGAGTGAGATTATTATGTTAGGTTTAAACTGTACAAGGTGTGTAGTATGTTATGAATGGTTGTTAGATTCTGGTTTTCATGTTCAGTTTTTTCAGTGAGTAGTATGTTATGAATGATAATTAGATTCAGGTGTTCGTGTTAGGTTTACAAGGTGCGTTGAATGTTATGAATGATTGTCTGAGTGAGATTTTTATGTTAGGTTTAAACTTTACAAGGTGTGTGGTATGTTATGAATTATTGTTAGATTCTGGTTGGCATGTTCGGTTTTTTCAGTGAGTTGTATGTTATGAATGATAATTAGATTCAGGTGTTCGGGTTAGGTTTACAAGGTGCGTTGAATGTTATGAATGATTGTCAGATTCAGGTTTTCATGTTAGGTTTAAAAGGTGCGTAGTGTGTGCTGAATGTTTCAGCTTTAGGATTCAGGTAAAGATTGCTAGATCTGTACAATCTTTTCAATGACTTTCTACTAAGGCTTTCCATGCTCTAGTATACAAGCTCTGTTAAATGATGTGAATGGTATTCTAGCTTTGGTACTCATCCTCAGATTATCAAGCCTTGTAGTATGGCATGAATGTCATAACACTCATCGAATTTTATTGATACGTATGTTAATCCCTTGTAGTCTTATATGCAATTTAGGGTTATGTGTATGGTATGCAAACTTTTCACAATCGATACAATGTAGATCTATTGTACATGTAAATGCACATAAACTTATCATAAATTGTACATTGGTGCTGAGGTGCACCTGAAGTTCATTCGATCCTCATGGGGATCGTAAGATCCTACCATCGTCATGAGGATGGTAGGATCTTACGATCCCCAAAAGGATCGTGAGATCATACGATCCCTTTCGAGATCATAAGATCTTACGACACCCTTGAGGACCGTAAGATCTTACGATCCCCATGCGGATCGTTAGATTATACGATCCATTTCAGGATCGTAAGATCTTACGATCCCAGTCAGGATCGTTAGATTATACAATCCCGTTCAGGATCGTATTATCTTACGGTCCCCTGGAGGGATCATATGATCTTTTGCAATCCCTCAGCTCTGCTTGAACCAAAGGTCCCCTCGGAGATAGTAAGATCCTACGATCCATTTCACAGTGTACTCTAGTTATCACAACTTCTTCTATATCCATTGTTGAATGGGATAGTAAGATCTTACGATCCCCCTAAGTTCTGTATGAACTATCCATTCCTTTTAGGATGGTAGGATCTTACGATCCTCGGTTAGATGCTTGCCCGTGATTTGAAAGCAAACCGTTGATACCTGAGTTTCTTTTCTGACTACTAAATTTTTGCATTGGTTTGGTCAGGGAAAATATCATCGAACTCGAAGACGTGAACCCCGAGTGGTGTCCTGTGAACCTCTATGATGTTGTTTCGTGTGGGCTGAGGAACATAGAATGTAATCTACTTAGTGATCCTGAGCCCACCGCTTTCTTTATGGCCGACAAAGTTGTGGAATGGGGTCTTCATTGGATGCTTGATCGCAAGCAAAAAAACATTCTGATTGCGCCAGTGTTAGCTATTACAAATGCCGCAGCTCCTGGAGGTCCTTCATACAAATTATCAACGATGAACATGGAAGTACTAGAGTTAGTGCACCTGACTGCCACCATTTTTGTAATTGTCATCTCCGAGTTTGTGGCGAGTTCGGGCTGTTCCAGGGTGTATGGCTTAGTCATTGACAAAGTAGGTTTGGTTCCTGCACTAAACGAATCGGTCAAGGGCTGGGGATTCACTATATCGAATTTTAATCCCGATGTCAGAAGGATTGTGCAAGGCTAGAAGGAGCTGCAGGCGAATCGAGATTCGTACAATAGAGACCGACAGAAAGCAGCTCCGCCTACACCTCCTAAGAAGAAGCAGTTGTCTTCACTTCTTGCGGCGGAGGGGCCGCCAAAGAAGAAGTCACAGAGGAAGAAGTCGGACCCGAAGGTGGACGAGCTGACACTAGCGAAGCCAGTGGGGATGACGAGCAAGACCGTCACAGGGAAAACTGCAAAAGAGCTGCAGCTTGTGAGGACTCTGTACGAAAGAGAGTTCTCGAAACTCCATATTTTTGGTAAGAAGCCAATGAAGGTGTCCCCGCAGGACCCCGCTGATCTGGTAGTAGACATTGACCGTCTTCACCGGGCTCCTGCCGGTACTGTTGTTTATCGACCACTGGATAAAAAGCGAGTATTACAGCTCATAGACCAGAAGCGCACGATGCCATTTCAGGCATCACTGCAGCATCTGTACGTGATGCCAGTGAAGGGACATTATCCAGTCCGGAAAGAAGATTTCAAGGACGTGCCACACGATGCATACGAGTTTTTCAAGGAGCAACCAACATTGAAGGACATCGGCCCAAACACACACTATGTGGTTATAGGCGGACAACATTGCGTGGCTGCGCACAGAGTCCTCATTGAGAAGGGTAGTCTCTCGGAAGAAGATGAAAGAGATGCCAAGAGCTTCATCATAACAATCGTCTGGCAGGATCCCAAGGACTGGAACTTAATGCTATACTATTCAAGGGTCCTCAACCAAGATCTTGTTGGCGTTAGATCAGAGGGCAACTCTCTTACCCTTCTAGGTCTAGCGCGTAAGAGCTGGGTTTCAGCCGGCAGTCCAGCTCCATCCAAGAATGGATTGGCGCACTCCAATGAGTTCAAGGTGAGTCACTTTATACATTACCCATCACGTTAATGTGTGACTTACCGATTCATATACAAGGTATAAACTGATCGTAGGATCTTACGATTCCAACTCAATTAACCACATGGTAGTCGGGATCGTAGGATCCTACTATCTCCAAATTATTGTGTTTCACTTCTCACTCCCGATATCCTTGCAGGCCTGGTCTGACAAACTTCCGGCACTGTTTTCCAACTCGGATTCAAAGATCATTAAAGACAGCAACACAGGAATCCCGAAATATCCGCTTCTGTTTGTTTCGGAGCCAATTTTCCAGATTTGGTTACAAATCCAGGAGAGCTGGGTACTTGGACTTCTTCCCGACGCATTCGAGATTACTTCGAGCTTTGTCTCAGGTGTTGACGAGGACTCTGCAGATGACGTTGAGGACAACGAGGATAGGTCCAGGAAGGAGCGTTTGAAGTAGAAGCGATACCAGGCGAGGGCTCTAAAGTAGAACGACTTGATGCCACTTTATTTCATGTGGGATAGTGACATTGAGAAGATGGCGAAGTTGGTGATGGCGAAGAAAGTCTTGGTGAAGTCGACGAAGTCGGCTAAGAAGGTACCCGTTCTTCAGGGCCTTGAGAAGGCGTGTCAGACTGAGAAGAAGCATAGACTCATCAAGAATGAGTTTATGCACTACTTCTGTAAGAAGCCCCTGAGGTGTAAGACACTGAAGGAAGCCTCGTATTCTGAGGATGATTATGTCAGGGCAGTAGCGGAGTACAAGGTCACCGAAGCCACCATCGAAACGTGGTTTGAGAAGGTTATTAAGGACCCTGCTGGAGAGCGCTTCTTCTTGAAGCGAGGATCCGCTTTAGCCCCCTCAAATAAGGAGGATGACTTTCCGACTATTCTGAAGATGCTCTTCGATCACCAGAAGGCCATCAAGGAGAATCGAGCTGAGAGCGCTCCAACATCTTCCGGATCGTCGCTCTCTGCGAAATATAAATCCGCCTGGATGAACAAGAAATCGGGAGACCTGGCGAAGATTCTATTGTTGGGCAGTGACCAGATGCTGCAATGGACAAAGAAGGATGCAACGGTGGTTATGGTGTACTGCTTTGTCAATCGCAAAGAGAAAGGAAAACCTGATTTTTCAATCATGGAATAGGTTTTGCGTACGCTGCAGGCCATGGAGCATAAGGATGATAACCAGTTCAGGAGGGTCCGTTATCCAGGTGTGTTTATCACAGATCGGGCTGGAATGGTGGATGTTGCCAACGTTGTAGTTGAGAGGGGCGCGGTCGCTACACAAACGCTACCCTGGTTTCATACCCCCACTTTATATATTACCCAGGGGACGGAGGGCTTCGTGAGTCCTTCATCTCCGGAACCAACGTTGCCCTTATACTTCAACTTTGTGTACGGGAACGACTTCAATTCTGCTGAAGCAGTGTGCTTCCGATCTGCTTTTGGGAATGAGATGCCGTTCCAGACAGTGATATCCGCAGCAGATTTCGAGGATGCTCCCAAACAATGGGCCCAACATTCTTATGCCAATTTCAATATCGACGCGGTTAGCAAGTTGATTGGCACATTGGGGGCTCTTAACAATCTTATTGTCAACATCGGTGGAGGTCCTTCGATTACCTGGATTGGCCTGGTAAGATGACCGTAGGATCCTACGATCTCTTTACCTCATCTCTCAGTTTGTTCAAGTTCTCTATCCACGCTATCTTTACATTGTATGAATCTGTTTCCTGTCATCTAATACAGCCTACCACTCTGTGTTGCAGACTAAAGGAGCACAAGTCATCGAAGTCGTCTTCTTCAGGGATGAAGTGATGAGAGCCGATGAGACAGCGAAGGATATCTGGAAAAGTGCTCAGACGCTGGCAATAGCAGTACCTGCCATGGCAGCCTTGACTGTGAGCGAGAGGAAGAAAAAGACGATCGCAAGAGGCAAGAAGAAGGTCATACCCGTATCCAGCTCCGAGAGTGATTCCTCCAGCGACTCGGACAAGGCACCCTCCGAGAAGGCCACTGATGTGGAGGCGGAGGACACCGAAGAGGAGGATCCACCTTTGGACGACAGGCGTTCGGGCAGGTCCAAGTCTCATCGAAGATTGCAGTTGCAAAACCAGGAGCAGATCAACTTGACTCCGCCCTCTTCTACACAAACCGGTGCCCATGAGGCGACCATTGTATGATACACACGCTTATTTTTATCTCTCTCAGCGGACAAACTATTTCTAGGACAATTGTATATAACAATAACCATGTGAACTGATCAGCTATGTACTGTGGTTAGTTTTCTGTTTGCATATTCGTTGTATTCATCATCATATCCCAACTCCATGCAGGGAACTGAGGAAGTTCATGATCGGCATCTGCGTACTTCATCTTCAGAGCGGCCAGTATGAATAACATTGCTCCGCTTGTAGTTTATAGAACTTGGAATATATGTGTCGATGGATCCATTTTACGCGATATAGTCATCAGTTACTACTCGGAGAGTGCTTTAGGATCGTAAGATCCTACTATCCGTGCTCGTCTTTCGTTGTAGAGATTTATTCTTACCAGGTTCTGATTGTTGTAGTTATCCATAGATGCTTCTACGTGCACAACGCACTTTGTCCTACACCCCCTTTCAGCCATTTTGATGTTTAGGTTTTCGTTTGTAGTTGCCAACTGGGACAAGAGCTTGACTGACCTTATTTAATGGCCGCAGCTTTTCCAAATTTCTCATGACGATCATGTGCGGTCTACTTCAGCAGCGGCGGAGCATGATTACGGTCATGGCGATTCTCTTATGCATGATATCGACCAAGTCAATGCCAGCACAATATATGAAGCGGAGGATATCAGCCTTCAGGCTCTACTTAACGACTTGTCCAATGAGTGCCATGAGGTCCTGAGTTGTCGAGGAGGTGAACTTCTGGAGGTGAGTTCAGTTCCAGATCAAGAAAGGACAAGAAGAGAAGAGGAGGCGTCGTTGCTCGCGGACGAAGAGTTACTTGCTCCTCGAACCAGGATGACCGTCACGAATGTACCACCATTAAAGCTGAGAAGATCGGACGTGCTTCATCCCCCGTCGTCCGAACCTACACCGATGGAGTTAGAACCATCGTCTCATCCTTCTTCCAGCCAGGACTTGGAGACTACGACGGATCCTGAGCAACACTCGGCCGCGAATACACTTGCTACGTTACAAGACATTGATCCGACTGTTTCACCCCCAGTAAGTAAAGCGCCGTTCGATAGGGACCTTATCATAGGCATATTTGAGGAGGCTAGTCAGTCACTACAGGCCTTCAGCCCTCCTAGGAATGTTTCAAATACACCTATTGTTGAGGACTACTTGGATGACCCTTTGAATTTCAGTCAAGAAATTCAGCCAACAACCTTTAGGGTCGTCCCAATACCTGATGTTGAGGCTGATGCTGCTGAAAAGGGTCCTCCATCCGCACAACATACCGATGCAGGAACCTCTGCAGAAGGTATGAGCTACTAAATTCAACAATCTTAGTGTTTTCTGTGTATCTCTTATGTTCTATGTTCACACTATTATCCTCAGGGGATATCACGATCGGCGATCCTTACGGCCATCGTAGGATCTTACGATCGCTTTGGGGAGTGTAGTATTTTTTGTTCCTATTGAGATGGTAGGATCCTACCATTCCGATGGGATGGTAGGATCCTACTATCCTCCAGCAGTGTTGTCTCGAATGCTGGTAATGTATATGCATTCTGAATGGCTTTTTTGTCGTGTATTCTTCACTAATTACCTCCTTTTTTTGGGTAGTTGAGATGTTGGGGACTGCTCAACGTCGTGAAAAGGTTCCATTATCGGTGGCACATAAGGGCTCTGGTTCCTCTAGAGAAGGTATGATTCTAGACAACTCTACTACTTATTATTTGTTTTTTGTACTGGAGACTCATTCTTGCAACATTTGTTTTCTGCAGGAAAACTCAGTGCACCAGCCATTAAATCAGCCCCTAGATCAGCAAAGGTAAGGCAACCTCGGTACACTGTTGTGCTGGACTTGAATGGATTTCTGATTCACAGATCGTACGATAAGGGGCGTAAAACTGTCGCTAGACCTGAGTGTGCAAACTTTCTGAAGGTGCTCACAAATAAGGCTACTGTCGTGGTATGGAGTTGCGCCATGAGGAAAAATGTCGATAGCATGTTACAGGTGGCTTTGGGTAGTTCTACTGTTAAGCTAGTTGACCTAAGAGTTATGTCACAATCTGATATTACGGAGTCGAGCTTTCCGAGAGCGGGGAACAACGTTGAGAAGAAGTACATGCTCAAGGACCTCAAAAACGTTAGGAAATATGTTGACCACGTAGACCTCAGTCTGACATTGCTCATTGACGACAGCCCGGAGAAGAACCTCCTCAATGATGAATTCAGTGCGATTCATCCTCAAACGTGGACAGGTGACCTGAAGGACAAGTTCCTCATGAACACTATGCTTCCATGGCTCGAAAATATGTTTTCTTCAAATCTCTCTGTGGCCGAATATGTCCGTAACCATCCCCTTCCTGGATGTCCGGTTCCTGGAGAATTTAGGTCCACTGCGTTGGCTCAGAACATCGTAATTGGGTGTTCTCGAAAATGGAATTCCAAAGTCGGGGCATTTCAATGACTACTCACTCGTATCGGTGATGTGTATATTTTGTATACTTTGTTTCAATATAAACTTGTAGGATGTACCTCTACTCTATCAGACACTCTTCAGTATTGAGGCCATCATCTTATTTTGAATATTATCAATCTCAATATCTCCCATGAATTATCGTTAGGGTGGTAGGATCCTACGACCCTGAGGAATGTAGTAGTTAAGGATTCTATATGATTTTTGTGATGCGGATAGTAGTGTGGTAGGATCCTACGACCCTCATGGATGGAGTAGTTAAGGATCTTGTATGGAGATTTGTTTGTAGTATGGATGGCACTGTGGTGGGATCCTACGATCCATGATGTTGTTTATAACTTCTATCTTTCTCCATGATCACAGCAACGCGACGACTCGACAAAAGTTATCGTGTTGTCTGTCAACGGATTGCTTTGTTTCGAGCAATACGATAACTGCTCTCCGCGACGCTTCAATCGGAACAACATCATTGTTCGGCCTGGTCTCCTAGAGTTCTTCAGTATACTTCTGAGGTCGTTCCAAGTTGGTATATGGTCGTCCATGGTCCCCGCGCGCCTGAAGAAGGTCCTTGAAGTCCTCCTCCCCGAAGACATAAGGTCAAGACTTCTTTTTTGTTATGGACGAAACAAGTGTTCCAGGCCACAATTGTATCCTTTCTGTGACAAGGTTCTTCAGAGACTCTCAATGGACCGGAAGACGAAGCAGTTCTGTCTTCTTGACAAAATATTGATGGTTGATGACCAGCCAATGCGTCATGTCTTCAACGGAGACCTCGCTTGCTACTTTCCGAAGTCATGGCATGGTGAAATGACCTTACCCAACACATCCAATGTAATACCTAATATTGGCACAGCGTTGCTTCCGTTCATCCTTCTGCTGCGATCTTACGCCTCGGTGAAGGAGTATCTGCGGGGGCACCCAATGGATGTAAAGTTTAATCGTAGACTGCTTGAACCGTGGCACTTTGAGCGAGGGTTACGAAGTACGTAGTCGGTTCCCTACATTGAGTTCTGTAACTTGGCGTTCGATTTCATCCAGTTTATTCTATGAATATATATTTTTGATAGTCATTAACCCCATTCTCCACGCCAGATGCTTATTTTTTTGATGTGTACTACATTGATTGCCCTACATGTATTGTTAGACCGTAGGATCTTACTATGTACGCTATGTATCTTTAGCGAGTAATACAAAGTATGTAGCCGCTTCCCTACATTCAGTTCTTCAGCTGCTTACTTTTGTTCAGTATACTCTATAAGTAAAGTTGTCAGTGGTTCATACCCCCATTCTCCGTGCCTAATTGAATGCTTCTTTGTTTGACGTGTACTACATTGATTGCCCTACATGTGTTGTTAGATTGTAGGATCCCACTATGTAAGCGATGTATCTTTGATCGCCAAATCCCACTACATTGTTTGATGCCTTTTTAAACTTCATTCCTAAGTGAATGTTGCAGTTACCCGTAATGAGTAGGCTCAATCCTATAGTTATTGAAATTATTCCTGATGCCAATGGTAAGACCGTATGATCTCATGATCTTGCTTCCTATATCAAGAATTGATCCTAAGTCCAGAATTCATCTTAAAGTCCACATTTACTTAAATGTCGCATATGACTGTTACTGGTTTGTAACTAGACTTCCTTCTAGACACACATCGGGCTTTTTCCTCTATTGTAAGGGGAAATTCCGGCCTCAACTGGAATCCGGGTTCACACGGTTATTCCGTGCCCTAGGAGCTACCAAACCCACCCTTGCAGTACACTCCTTCCCCCTCCTGGCTACTTCCGGTCCCTATGGCTTGTTAGGTCTCTACCTAATCTCCCCTACAGCTCTTTCGGGCAATCTCCCAATGCAAGCTCCAACCGGTTGTCCTAGATGCAACTCTTGCAACACTTATACATAAGAACTTAAATCACAATATACCAACCACAATGGATCCGCTCCCTCACAACAAAGAAGACTCGATCATTATAAGTTCAAGAAGAGAAATTATGATACACGGAAAACACTCTTCATGAGAGAAAACAAGATGATGAGCTGACTAAAGCTCATCTATTTAGTACTAACTAAACTCCTGACTTTAAAAACCTACCTTATCCGCTTGAAATCCGGAAAATCTTATCTCTAAAAGTAAAAAGATTTTATCCCTAGAAATCTGGATTTCAAATCTTAGATCCGTAATTTATGGATCTGAGATCCGGTTTTTCCGCTTCTAACTAATAAACCACTTTAGGGTTTTCTTTAGCTTATGGCTTGGTAGCCAGGTGCAATCCTGAGCCTTATCGTTAATCGCTACTAAATCTAGCTGACTAAAGACCGTAGCTACTAAGTAACCTTGTTCTTTCTCCTAAGACTCTTACGCCTAGGGGTTACCTCTTCTACTATTGTATTGGCTTCCGGCTATTTCGGAGTAGAAGCCAATGGCTCCGGCACACACTCGGGCTCCTTCTCCTTTGGTTCGGAAGGCGTTTCCGGATCCTCTACCGCTGGTGTGACGGCATGTGGAGTAGTTGACGAGACTCAAAGGTCAGGTTGGTCTCAAAAGCTTCCTCTTAGGCTGACATTGATGGCAGTCGCTGCTCGGCTTTGAAGTGGAGGGGTCGTCTTCAGTTGAACCGGAGAGGGAAACTCCGATGGAATCCGGAAGGGCCAAGGGGATTCCTGTGAGAGACCTCCCGGCATGGTACTCTGCGACTTCTGCAAGGTCTCCATGCTCGGAAAGGGCACTCCGCTCCAGCTCATTAGCGAGGCTAAGTCCGGAGTCCCAATGAAGTCATTGAAACCTCCGGCAGGTGTCTGTGGAGTTCCGGCTTCAGGTCCGGATAGAGTTCTAGATGGCCCTGCTCTAACCAGTATCGCCAGTGCTGCCTCCGGAACCGGAACCTCGGGTGCCTTTAGGGTTGCGGGGCCAAGTACTCTGGAAGGCCGGAGGGCTCAGAAGAGACCTAGGGGGAAGGAGCCAGTGCTGGAGAATCCGGTCATACGCAGCTCCTCCGCATTGTTTGGAGAAGACGAATCCGGACCATCAGCGGAAACCAGCTGGAGGAAGAGGAAGATTGACCGGGAGGACTCCAAGGGTCAACTGAAGCAGATAGACGAGCTCACGCGCGAGATGGGCTGGAGAGTTGGCCTCTAAAGGAGACCAACTATATCATCACCACCAGCGTAGAGCAGATCTTCCGGAGTCTGGAAGTCGGCCGGCTGGAGGACGCCATCAACAAAGTGGAAGAACTCCGGAGCAGAGAGACCAATACGAAGGCGTTGCACCTTCAAATCTCCACCATGTACAAGGCACGCACGGAGATGGAGCAGAAGGTAAAGCACTACCTTCAGGAGGTAGCTCTGGCGGTAATGGCCTAGAAACAGGCGGAGGAAAAGGCCAATGCCTCCGTAGTTGCCCTGACGGAGATTCGGAAAGCCCTGGAATTTCCAATTGACGTGATCAACCGGAGCCCACTCTTCACCAAACTGGTGGAGAAGAAGGAGAATCTCACGAAGGCCAACATCATCCATTTTCTCATGGACCAAGTAGAGAAGATGGGCCATACCTGGGAGGAGATGAAGTTGTTGGTCGACAACATCACCCAGGTGCTTTCGGAGGACCCAACAACACCTAAACCGGGAGACGCCATGACCCCGGGACGAACCACGGCCACTCCGTAACCACCACAGCCCAAAACAACTCTAGCTCCGGGTACCTCAGCGAATCCGGAGTCCCTGGACACTCCGTCACCTCGGACACTGACGGAGGGTATCGCACCTCTCAACCCGAGTATGAGTGAGATCCTGAAGAAGCTTCCGGATCTGCTGTCACCGCCCAACATGCGCCTGCCAGATCCTCCGGCGGAAGGCGACCTCCCAGCACCACCAAAGTCTGTGTATCGGAGATTGGCGCCCATGCCAAGGAGTCCTTTCGGAAGCTACAGAGACTTGGTCCGGGAGATCAGCTTCCGAGATGGAACTACCAGCACCTCCTATTCCGGAAGGTTTGCCGGAACAGCCACCTCCACCGCCAGACTCCAGGACTCCGGTGGCTAGGGTTTCTCCAGCAACCGGACCGTCGTCTCGAAAGACCACCCTTTTGCCGGCAACATTGAAGAAAGCAAAGGGCAAGCAGCGAGCTCCAGTGGAGATCTCCCCCTCCCGCAGGAGTAGGAGAAACCGGAGACCCGGTGCTCCGACTTAGGTTGGTTAGGTTTAGCATTTTTGGGTTTAGATTCCGGATCAACAGCGATTAACGATGGGGCCCCAAGTGCACCCGGTTGCTGACGGAATCGACTGCCAGATTTGTAGTTAGAGTAGGTATTCCGGAGCCGAAACTGTTCCAAGATTATAGGATCTGAGATTTGATCTGGGACTTTTCCGGATTTCTTGGATCTTATAGATAAGATCTAGCGGATTTCCCGTAGGGGTAGAAAGGAGGAAAGCTAAGTTTAGAAGGGACTTAGTTAGTACTTAGTACTAAGGTTTTGGAGAAAAACCTTTGATCTTGTCTTTCTCGCTCTGAATACACTTCAAACCTTATTACCAGACTTGCTCTCTTGTATACCTTGGTGTGGAGTATAGACTTTGTGTGAGACAAATCCATTCTTGTGAGTGTGATTGTGTAAGAATTCTTCCGGAAAGCAGAGTAGTAACCTTGTGCGTTAGAGGGAAAACCGGTTAGGGTCTGTGTTGGGAGATCGCCTGGGAGAGCTAGAGGGCTATTGTAGAAGTGTGCCGGGTAGACTCTAGGGTCCGGAAGTAGCCAGGAAGGGAAGAGACGAGCTCCAGAGGTGTTCCTGGTAGTCTCTAGGATGCGGAAGTATCCGTGTTAACCTCGATTCCGGTCAAGGCCGGAGTTCTCCCTCAAGATAGGAAAAAGTCTGATGTGTAGGCCCAGACGGAAGATCCCTGACGAGTGGTAACCTCTGCCCCGGAGAAGTACAATCATACTTACTGGAATGCCGTTGTAGTCCGGATTTGACTCTGTGTGACCGCATCCGGAGGGCCCTCCGGATGACATGAGAGTCTAAGGCCATCAATAGCAATCAAATCATCGGCTAGCAAAGTAGGAGAGTGGTGTTTGGTCACTATAAGTTCCGGCCAGTGGGTGCCTAGCCACTTTAAGTCACAGGGCAGTGGGAAATCCAACGACTTATATAAAACAGGATTAGTGGACTTCGGCCACTGGTTTAAAACTCCAAGAGACTCTTTGAGGAGGAACAGAGACAAATCAAACTACCCTCCAGACTTCCAGAAACTATCTTCCGGAAAGCGTTGTACAAAATCCGGAGATCCAGAAGGATCCGGATCTACCATACATAAGTAAAGAATATAGCTAACCTTGGAACAATTGTTGTGATAGTTTAGTAATCGAGAGTATTTGGAAGTGAACATAAGGTCTCTGTGGGAACAAAACCGGAGTGGTTACTTTGGAAGCATTTAGTGACGATTGGGTGTATTCCGGAGGGATACAGTCTCTACAAACTGCAACAGAGGTTCTGGGGCAAGACCAACACACAATACAGTCAATGGTAGAAATAAGTGGAAGGTACCTGATAAAATGCAGATTGAATAATATGCAATGGAAATGTCACTGATTGCACAAATTCCCCCCCACATAGCGACTGGGATACAACTATCCCAATTGGAGACTTCAATGCAAGAGGACGGTGGACAATGTCATCCAATCCCATCTGAGAAACAATTGAAGAAAATGAATCGTTAAACAATTCTTTAAATTATGATAACATTGTATATACAAAAATATACACTCCTCGTAAAGTACATCAAAATGCGTATGGATCCGACGCGTGCATGGATACACATCCAAGAAAAAACCTACTGAGTCTGAGGCTGAGCACAGTCATTCCAAAAAATCAAGGCTGCACTTCGTGAAGAACGGGAAAAAATGTATTAAAAAGCTAGCCAACCTTATCCTCCTCTGATGACTGTGGTCCGCAAGGCTCTGGAGACAGCTCGTAGTCGACGCGCTCCTCCATGCACACCTCCTCTCCCTCCACCGCAGCTTCGACATGAGACGACTCTTCTACAAGCTGAGCACGGACCGATAGAGTCGAACCGCCAGGAAGACGAGAACCACTAGCATGGACATGACGTTCACGAACAGCAGCGCCGACCCCTTCAGCCGTAGGCGAAAGGGGAGTTGGATTTGAAGGTTGAGTATCTTTGGGTCGAGGATACTCAGAAGGCCCGGACGATGAAGAGGGGATATCCTCGGTCAGAACCGGCACCTTACCCGAAACGGCGGCTTCTCCAACTGGGTGAGATGAAGAGCAAGGTTGCAATCCAGTTGAAGGAGGTTGAGGTTCAGCCACAGACTTATCCTCGGTGCGAGGATAAGTGGAAGGAGGAGACACGATGGATTTCGATGGAGCAGTGGAGACACTCACCGAAATGTGAGCTTGCTCAGCAAGACAACGATTGAGTTCCACCAACATCTGCGCTTGGATCTCCGCGCGGATTGACGCCGCCATCCTCTCCTTCTCTTGCTCAAACTCCGCCCGCTGCTTCTCAAAAGCAGATTCCATCTCAACCTGTTTCTTCTGGGCAACCTCTAATTGTGCCAAGATTGTCTGCCTCTCTTTCCGCTCCTCAAGGCGTTGGTTGCGTTGGTGCTGATAAAAGTCAGCACTGGGTTCGTACTTCACCAGCAGCCCAGAGGCCGGTGCATGCCCAGCTGCATTTGCAAAGGTGGCATCAGGTAGGGAAGCGCCCTCACAGGCAGCCAAAGGGCCGGAGCATGCCCAGCTGCATTTGCAGAGGCGGCATCAGGTATGGAAGCGCCCTCCACATCCATCGTAACCATCATTGTCACCATGGTCGGTGCCACCACATTCTGAGATGTACTGGGACGATCTCCACCTTCATCATCACTGTAGTTGGACACCCGAATGACAAGGACATATCTCACAACGGTACTAGCGACGAGAACATTTGCTGCAGGGGCAGTACCAGCGACAAGAACATCTATTGCAGGGGCGGTACCAACGACGGGAACATCTACTGCAGAGGCGGTACTAGCGACGAGAACATTTGTTGCAGGGGCGGTACCAACTAAAGGAGACATGTCAGGACCGCCTTGAACTTCCATATGAACGACTTCATCGTTCACCGAAAAGTCTTCGTCCGCGAGCACAGGAGATCGGCGAGGAGGCGATCTACAACGAGATCGATATGACGGCTCACCAACATCCAAGCTAAGGATCGAAAGGTCGACGCCATCGTTGCTCCCATATGGATTGACGAGCAAGGGAGAGGCATCGTAGGGAGGCTGCAGAGTCGGTGCACCGCTACTAGATGCCCTCTAGGTCGCGGGGGAGTCCTGCCGTGATCCAGCACCAGAGCGTTGAGCACGTTGGCGAACACGTTCAGCCCTCTTTGGCAAGATCCGCGCCATTTGAACGCGTTCCGGAGGTGCAACCTGAGACGTCGATGTAGATGCACCTCCAGCGTTGGAAGGCATAGGCTGAAGGTGAACACAGTCTTAGTGGATGAAATCATTCATATCCAACTAAAAAATGCGCTGCATTTTATTCTTGTACCGAAGCCGGAAGGATTCATCAATGAGTTCATAGAATGACAATCCAAACATTTGCATCGGATAGGAGAATTCATGATCAAAAATTGGATAATAGAAAAAATTAGTAAACTGAAATGTAATCAATTGACTATCCTCGACTCGAGGATAAACCACTCTGAAAGTAATGACAGCAAACAAAATTGTCTATCCTCGACTTAAGGATAGACTACAATGATACAAACGACAGCATACCGTATGGTATATTCTCAACTCGAGAATAGACTACAATGATACAAATGAGAGCGTACCAGATTGGCTAGCATAAATTTGGAACCACAGAAAACTCCGAAAACCCTCTCCTTTGGCTTGCAGAGTCCCGGAGTAGCTCCAAGTAAAACTCCATCCGTAATTCCAAACCGTGGATGGAGAATTTTGCCTCCAGATACTTATTCTTCTCTTTGTAAAAGAATGTATCTGGTACATAGTAGAACGGCCTCACTTTGTCAATGAGCACGGAAGCCTAGGGATGACTCTTTTTCACTAAGAAGAGTAGGTTGACATCCGTAACCTTAGCCTTGGATGTCCCGTAATACAGGCGCTCATTGGCTGACAAAAGGTACGCTGAGGAGACGGGCGAATACCGTGCCATCCGATTCTCGGCAAACTTCGCAGCTTGCAACGCACGGTTGGCAGAGGAGGTGATCTAGATCCAAACATGAGGAGTGCTCATGTTTGGGTTACTCTTTTGCAACTTCATGGCATCCATGAAGTCTGCAAAGTATGGTTCGTCCAGGTAGTCGTCTTTGGACAGCCAGCCAGGTACCTCATAGAGGTCGAGAAGCCCCAGTGTAAACTCTTTAGAATCATCTGGAGAGGTGAAGTAATTAACAAACTCCAGATTCTCTCCATAAAACTCGCAAAGTTTCACATAACGATCGTGCGGGGTGAACAAGTTCTTCAAATGTAGAAACTTCTTGAAGAACGGAAGAACGTGTTGTACCACGAATTTAAAAAAAAAAATTAGTTAGTTACTTACGAAGGGTATCATCGTACCACCTTATAAAGTTTAGAGATAAGTATCCACCTAGATTAGCTCTTAGGGAGAATTAGGGTAAGAAGGATGCAGGAATATTAGATAGGTGCTAAAGGGGACAAGTAGTGGTTTAACACCGGATCCTAACATCCTTGTCAAATAGGTGGACCGAGAGCTCGGAGGGGGCCTACGCCAAGGAAGCGCAACCGGCACCGACAAGGAAGCTACGTCTAAGAAGCTCCGAGCCAAGTATAAAGCCCAAACCTCGGGTAGGTCCAAGTATCCGGAAGAGCTGGAGGAGACGTTAGGTAGAGTCTAACGATCCACAGTGACCGGAAGAAGCCTCGAGGAGGGAGGGAGGGTACTGTAGGTGGTGAGCCTGGTGGCTCCCAGGGCACGGAGAATCCGTGTGAACCCGGATTCCGGTTGCGACCGGAATTTCCCCTTACGATAGATGGAAAAGCCTGAGGTGTACGTCTAGAAGGAAGTCTAGGTGCAAATCTACCATACGCATCTCATAGAACCACTGAGCATCAACCGGAATGTCATTGTAGTCTCGACGAGCCTCTGAGTGACCGTATCCGGAAGGCCTTCTGGATAATGTGAGAGAGTGAATCCGGAAGCAACATACCAACTACCGGTTAGCGAAGTAGGAAGAGTGGGGTGTCCAGCCACTATAAATCCGGGGCAGTGGGTGTCTAGCCACTTTAAGTCACAAGACAATTGGGAATCCGGCCACTTACACAAAACAGGATCAGTGGTACCCGGCCACTCGGTTAAAAACTCCGGAATAAAACTCCGTCTGAAACTATCCGGAACCCGAAAGGGTCCGGAGGTTGAAAGAAGGGACATCCGGAATCCGGAACGCTAACTGGTAGATAATAGGAGGGTAATAGTAAGTTGTCCTTATCATTTAAGAAAGAAACAATAGGTCTCTGTGGGAACGAATTTAGAGCGGATATTTCGGTTACATTTAGCTGCAATTAAATGCTATCCGGAGGAATACTCACTCTACAAACTGCAACAGACTTTCCACAACATCGCTTGTCTTTTTCTTGAACTCTTCCAGCGAGATAGTAGGATCCTACGATCCTGATGCTCCTTGGTGTCCATGATAAATGTTTACATCTATTTTAATTATAATGCATTCAATTTGGCGTTGTCATTAATTGTCGACAATGTATGAGCTCTCTTCAGATACTTTTGATCCTATCGTTAACTGCTAGTATACTACGTTACTTTCCTGCCATTTGATGCAATTTATAGAGTACTATTATCTGATAATTTTCTTAAAATTCTTCCAGCAAGATAGTAGGATCCTACGGTCCTTCTTCTTCTAGCTGCCTATGTAAGATGCTCACATATTTGATAACTTTTATACATAAACCTAGGCGATGTCATAATTTCTTAATAATGTATTACCCCTCCTCAAATACTTATGTTTCTACTCGAACCGCTTACATGCTACGTTTGTTTCTCACTGTAGATGCAGTAAATACATTATTCTTCTCACTTCTACTACTACTAATAAATGGTGATGGTAGAATCTTCCTATCTTGTGATGCAAGGTCACTTCTACTATGCTTCTCCTATCCTTGCAAGGTCACTTGTTACATCACACATTCCTACAATTTATCAATTGCTTCTCTTGTGAAGCTTCTAACTTTCAAAATTTATTGACCATCTTTGTTAGATCATAGGATCTTTCAAAGCACCTCTATATCATATTTCGGTAGATTTTCCTTGAATAAATCTGGACTTTGACCAATCTAGACTTTCAAAAGTCCAGATTTTCTTAAATGTGGCATAAGTGCAAGAGGAAAGTGACAACATCACTCACCATATCCTACTCCCACCAATCACTCCCCCAGAGAAGGTAAAGAGCAAGAAGAGGGCGAACATGGCACCTACTATCCCACACATTCACTGTACACTCTCACAAACATATGATGCATCATACGGATAAACCGGACCCCCAAGCACCCAACAAGCCCCTCCCAAAATGGGTTTGGATAATTAACCTTCTTGAGGTCGTCCCGGACCTCTAGATAGCCAACTCTACCACAATTAGGCTATGAATGACATCCTAATTCCACTCGAGCCTTACAATGCTACGTAGAAGTAGCTGGCTTTTCTCTAGAACCACCAAAGTTCTAGGATAAACACACAAAAATGTGCACAAGGCTAATAACACGAGATCATAAGAAGTGCACACACAACACCATACTGCACATCAATGGACTCACGCCAACTTGAAAAGATTCTTCAAGCATTTCCAATCGCTAAGTGCTAGCACCACACGGAATAAAAACCTACAGTTAGACACTTTTGACTCAACTCCTACACCTCAACATCTCCCAACAGTGCCGTACAAGCCTGATGCAACTCTCTCAGCTTCCACTTCAAGCTGCAACAAACGGAACTAGTATCTTATTCCGCCTTAATAACACCACACTCTTGTGGTAGCAATGATGCCCCGCCTTGTGAGGCCCACTTGTGCTCCGAAGGCTATTGAAAATCGGGAGGAGCGATTACTGATCCCGCCCGATCATACTCAGAACCGCATCATCACCACAAGAGATGCAACATATTTTCCCCGAGTTCAGCTTTGCCACCACTAGCCACCGCTCGTCCTTTGGTCGTTCATGCAGATGTTGATCATCTTCTTGATCGGGTTCTACACGAACTGCACAAAATCCTGACACTCTCCTTTTTGCCGGCTGCTCTCAAAACCACCCAAATCGTACCACCAAATGGAGAGAAAAGAGCATCTATGCCCAATTCAACTATTTCAAGACTATGAGGTGAGTTCTAGACTAAGGACTAAAAGAAAGATCCGGAGATGTGCCTCATAAAAGATAGTGAAGCATAAAAGTCGAGGAGTTCAGAGTACTTTTCAAGCATTAAATGCATCACTAATGATAGTTATGAAGGAAGAAATGGCTAGAGCAACCAAATTTGAATTTAGACAATACGTGAGTCCGCAACATGCAGCCGGATATCTCCGGATGAATATCAAAGTAGGCTTCAGAAGAAGAACTGAGTCCTGAGAATAGAAATTGATGGAGATACTGTACATCACAAATGTGTGGTTGGGAAAAATGTGGTTTGGAAAAATGGGACAGCGATGCCGACAGAAATTACTCGCAATTGATAGAACATGCAACCAGATATCTCTGGAAGAAATCAGAGTAAGAGTTCGGTACGAAACTGTTTCATTATAAAAAAGTGTCATGCAATAAATAAAGGGTGGCCGTTGCTAAGAGGCGCGTGTAATTTACGGAGAATCGATTCAACTATTCTAATTTAAGTGCTTTATAGATGCCCTCTACCCGTCCTGTATGTTGTCTCCCAAATGTTAGATAATGGACTATAGCCTTTCTAGGATTTTTGAATGGATCTAGATATGCAACAACACATTTAGGCCACAAATAATGCCTTGTTCTAGGATTAAATGAGGCCTTCTTAAAGATGTGGAGAAACCTAACATAGCTAGGCCTTCGAGTCTGTTTGCTGGCATAGCAAAAAAGAATATCTGATATGATGTTTGGGGGCAATAACACTTGGGCCGCCTCCATGAGCCTATCTGGACGCATAGGAGACCAGATCTCGACATTGAAATACCGCAGTAGTATTCGAATAATATATGCTGTGTCATCAAAGGAAGGCAGCTGCGTGGAGCTGGATTTGGCCGAGTCAAGGACCTTGTCCGAGCAGAGAGGACCGCGGAGAGATATGATTATGACCCGCGAATAAGATGGCACGACCATAGAATTAGAAATTGAACATTGAAACGAAGAGAAAATATGGTAGGAGGAATTCAAGTGACATCTTCGACCGGAGATCTCCGGGTGCCCCTCCCAGATTGTTTTTGTGCAATCGGCCTACGTCTCAACTCGCACGCCTTTCGGAATGGCAGCACCTTTCTTGCGCAACTCCTTGATAATATCCACAATATTTTTTTCCAACACAGTGCTCCAGAATGAGACAATAGCCTTCTCTCCCACGAGGTTCACGAGTTCAGTGCAACCAGGCCTTACTTTGATGTCTCTCGAATGTCCCTGTTTAAAGTCCCCCATGTGCACAAGAACTCTATTTAAGTCAAACACGCCAACATAAATCCGTTGTGTTGTTACCTGATCCTTGGTTGGAGGCTCTTGGACAATCGTAGTAAACTTCTTCGGACTTGAATCCAAAATACGAGTACGTAGACTGAGATGAGGAAGTTGTTCAGCACAGAGAAATTGCTATTATACATACAGAAGTGTTCCGCACTCACAATCCTCAAAATTCTAGGTGGAAGAATGAACACTATATAGATGATGGCACGTAAGTATGAATGTACATATTAGGCACGTGGAGCAGTAGATGGAGTATCCCTAGAAGTCTGAGCTACACCAGCAACTTCAACAGTTTGTGCGAGGTTTCTGTCACCGACGTCCTTTGACTGTGTTGATCCTGCCGACACCTGAATACTAGTAATGAAGTGGTAAGAATACAGTCTGCGTAGAGTAAACTGTCATGAGAACAATTAAGAAGGTTTGATGGACAAGTAACTGTTCACCTTATCTTTTTGGGCCTTTGTCCGAACTGGAGGCGGAGGAGGAGGAACTTTTGCCACAGGATTCCTCGCGATTGCCTTCTTCTTCTCTATTTGAGGAAGCTGCCCGTGGCTCCGCGAAGGGCTCATAGCATGTAATTCATGCAATGTTTTTTGCGACGATGCCTCATCCATCGTGTGATCGGTGTCACGCATGGTCAGGTCCTTGGCACTCTTGTGTGGGTGTCGTCAAAGTGTAGGGGATGAGACATTGCCGTGTCATCGTGCACATCTGGCGGAGGAGAACGTTGCCCATCTGAATGCAAACTGGTTTCCTTTTGAGAAGTACGCAGTCTAGCGTGCTGAGTAGAGTCCCTTGTCGAACTAGGCGAGGCATGCCTGATAGGATGAGGTGGTTCATCATCGTTTACCTCCATGGAGTCGTTTGGAGTGCCCGCACATATGATCCGCGCGGCTATGGCCAAGGACTCGAGTCTAAGGTTGGGAACCACTATTGAAATCGGTGCATACCGCACATCAACATCAAGCATTGTGTCATCAGTCATCTGCGTCACATTGATAAAGTCAATGTGGAAAAAATTAAGATGCAATATAGAAGGAAACGACATCATACACCCGGAGATCTCCGATTCAAAGTGGTCCTTGTCTTCCGGGCAAACTAAATTTGAACATTGCAATGATTAAGCAGAGTCTTAAAGTATCGAGGGCATCCGATCTATATGAACAGCTCGAGATCTCCGACTCATATAGTTTCCGTAGGCGTCATGCCTCGCCGGTGTAGTTCATCCTCAACCTTGACCGTGTTTGAACCCCAGCGCCTGGGGTTGACTCAGTGATGACAATCTCCTCACCTTCTTCCTCAACGGCGTCGGTAATGTCGTCAAAGATATTCAAGTGGTACTTAAATATTTGTTCTGCGTAGGATTCGGCCTTGACTTTGGCATCTTCGCTGTTCACAATCTAGAGGACCCGCTCGTCGTTAGTCTGCAAAGAAAAAACCTAAGTAAGGCGTCATCCAAAACATATAACTATATTTGGACCAAAAATCTTTGACGATGGATTGCTAGGGAAGGACGTCATGCTTACCAAGCCGAGGTATCTTAAATGTGGTCCTCCATGAATATTGACGACCACCATACCCTCTCTGATGAACCTCGTGAACAACAAATCGAAGACCGAGATCCTGAACTGCGGGACAACGGTTTGCTTCCAGTGCTGGATGGTTTCTTTATGTTGAGCGGCTAAAAAGAAGGCCGGTATTTTGTTGGGGTGGCCTCTGAAGAGCCTCTTGAATGACTGAGCAGGCGTCTCGCTCAAATCGTATTCATTCAGGAATACACAGTATACTCTCTCCTCGACCCCAATAACTCGGGTCAAAAACCCATCACCTGGTGGGGGAAGTAGTAGACCACATGCGTTGCCCACAATTTCACCTTACCGTTGGACTCCCTCTGCCAAAGAATGATGGACCTCTTCAATTCAACGAATCTCGCGACGTCGGTGATAAAAACCGACAATGATCTGACCCTCGTCCGCCCATCCTTTGTGTCCACTTCGAGATGGTTGAAAATGGCTTTGAAGTCGAACCCATCTAGGACTTGAGCACGACATCTATTGTTTTCCACGCGATAGAGGAAAAAGAAGTAAAAGTGAGGATCAATGACATTACGCCACTGTTGAATGTCCGGTGTAAGCCCAACAAACGGCTCACGGTGACGAATGGACCACGCATTGTGTCCATTAAGGTTAACAAAGTAGTGGAAATGGGTTATCCCATTGCTAAGTTCATGGTTTTTGATCAAGATGGCTAAATAGCCTTTCCATGCACTAATCCTTTAATTAGGAGCCACATTGTGGCAACCAAGAATTTTATGAAGTTAACCAAAAAATGAATAGAAAGGAAAAAAATGAGAAAAGGTAGAAAAAACAAAAACAATAGAAAAGAAGTAGAAATAGAAGTGGTGGAGAAGAATTTACCTCCTACTGAGTCATGGACCACAATTGGCCACGATGAGGAAATCACGAAAGAAAAATTTAGGAGAAGAAGCGAAATGATGGTGAGGGGAAGGAAAAAAGAAGAAGGCTTAAAAAGCCCTTAAAAAGGTAGTTAAAAAGGTCCAAAAGGCTTGGGCAAACCCCTCACCAACTACTAAGTAAAATTAGGAATTTCCCCAAGCAAGGGGAATTCAATCTAGGTAGATTAATTAGATCTAGCATCCTTGGAATTAGCTTAATAGCTCACTTATTGGAGATCATGCGCACCCCATGTGGCATGAAATTAAAGTAGGAGATTTAGATATTCCTTGGTTAATGGGACACCCACTTTTGTTAATGCAAAGGTGGCACGGAGATAGGTAGTCAAAGGTTAATAGTTGCTTTAAGAGGAAAGTCATTAATGGAAGGTGGAAAAGGCGGCGGGGAACATCTTTAGAAACGCAAGGAGAGCAAAGGCTTCGGGAGGTTACCCCCTCGAGGGGCTCATTCGGTAGTGTGCGAGGAATGTGGTGAGAAGAGAGAACAGAGAGAGAGACTGAGGAATTGAGAGAGAGCCGGTAGCCCCAGCCACGAACATGAAAAAAATTAGGTTAGGAGCACAGGTTGAATCACTAAAGCGAGAGCGAAGGCGAGCGACGAACAAGAACGCAGAATCACAATCAGGATCACGAGAGCTGGAGCAAGCACAAGAACGCCAAATCACGACCATGATCACAAGAGCTGGAGCAAGCACGACGAACAACAAGGTGAAGATCACGAGAGCTGGAGCTTAGCACAAGAAGGCCAAATCACGAGCAAGATCACAAGAGCTGGAGCAACCACGACGAACAACACGGTGAAGAACACGAGCTGGAGTAAGCACAAGAAGGCCGAATCACGAGCAAGATCTCACGAGCTGGAATAAGCACAAGTAAGCCGGATCACGAGCAAGATCACACGAGTTGGAGCCAGCACAAGAAGGCCGAATCACGAGCAAGATCACAAGAGCTGGAGCAACCAGGACGAACGACGGGGTGAAGATCACGAGAGCTGGAGCTGAGCACAAGAAGGCCGAATCACAAGCAAGATCACAAGAGCTGGAGCAAGCACGACAAACAACACAGTGAAGATCACGAGCAGAAGTAAGCACAAGAAGGCCGAATCACGAGCAAGATTACGAGAGCTGGAGTAAGCACGACGAACAACAAGGTGAAGATCAGGAGAGCTGGAACTGAGCACAAGAAGGCCGAATCACGAGCAAGATCACAAGAGCTGGAGCAAGCACGATGAACAAGAGGGTGAAGATCACTAGCTGGAGTAAGCACAAGAAGGCCGAATCACGAGCAAGATCACAAGAGCTCGAGCTGAGCACGACGAACAATAGGGTGAAGATCACACGAGCTGGAGCTGAGCACAAGAAGGCCGAATCACGAGCAAGATCACAAGAGCTGGAGCAAGCACGACGAACAAGACAGTGAAGATCACATGAGCTGGAGCTGAAGTTCGACGGCTAAGGACGGAGGGTGAACCGAACTTAATCAGGGAACCTCTCCTCTCTCTTGGACTATTGAACAATTTCTTGTGCATGATAGGAACCCTAATTTTCTAAATACAGAAATCACGCGGAAGAGCTGCCAATTTTTTACTAGGATTAGGGTTTGGTATATGTTCAACCCAACAATCGGTTTAATCGTCATTAGTAAGTGAACGCAGCTAGAGGCTCATGCATGGTGTAAGTTTCGAATAGGATCACTTGTGCAAATGTATGAGGTGTACACGTGAATGTGTGGTGCATGATCTTGAATAAACGCATATGTTAAGTGTACACTGCTGGTCGTTGGCTGTGGGTCCAAGATTGAGTCAAACGGTTAACTGAAGGCTGCCATCGTGTTAAGCAAGAAAATCTATTAAGAATACCGAAAACAAACATAGAAAACGGAGTCATAACCACGAAGATAATGAAGAATTAAACTTTGGGACTAATTAGAAGAAACCTGTCTGCTGGCCACTGCCGTCAGGGTCGCACTTAATTCTGGAATTGGTTGTTGAGGTTCTAATCAAGTTCACAAGGTGGAATTGAACCTAATTGAGCTTTAAAACGTTGAAAACGGAGCTTTGAAGTGGAACTTATGCTTGTTTAAAAGTTGGGTTTAATTTAAGGCTGAATCTAGCCATCACAGCACTAATCATTAACGAACCTTCTTGAGTGACCACACCTTGGGTCACCGTGCTTGTATGAATGGTTGAAGGATGTTTGAACAAGGGGCTGCATTCCACACTTAGGGTCTTGTGTTCAAGATAAGCCACCCATTAAGGGGTGGTTTATTTGGCTCACATTTTGGTGCGTCCGCCGGGAGGAGGCGTGTTCATGGTTTGATTGTGTTAATCATTCTATCGTTGGATGTAGGTACAAACGCTAATAGCCTTATGATGTAGGGAGCGGCATTGGGTAGCTTGAGGTAAGTGCCCAACTTGCTCATATATGGTTGAGTGATTGTTGAGTTGTGAATGCCTTGTGAATGTTTGGAAGTATTTTGAATGCATGAGTGCCAAGTTGTGTTTATCGGTGGGGGTCTAGAAAGGAGTGTGGTTTCCCGACCTTCCAACCACAAAACACCTTGTGTTTGGAGGATCCCCTTTTAGGCTTGTGGCTTGAGTTGAGCAAGGGGCCTAGGGGTGAAAGGTTGAGGCCCTCCCACGGAAATCCACAAGGATTTCCAGTGAGCTCCTAGGTCGAAGGGGAAGGATGCATGAGCCCGGGTATGGGACAAGGGCGCCCCTTCCTTCCCCCCGCGCTTGACTAACCACCAAGGTAAGAACAACTTGGTGTGAATTGAATGGTTGAATCAAATGTTGCAAGTCAATGATGTGTATGTGTGAATGAACTACCTTGGAGGGGAGTTGGAGTCATGGACGCACCCAAGACGTAGGGGTGCTGATTGGAAGGAGCGCAGCATACGGTATGTGCCCTACACCCTCTCTTAGAACCGCAAATAGTAGGATTAGTAGGATTAGTAGGATTAATTGGATTAAAGATAGGCTTAATTGGATGAAGTGACCACTTTAGGGTTAAGAAAAAACCTGATTCCCCACTTGAGCCGTGTGGAACACTTGCCTTAGAAACGCTAGGGTTGGCCAACTACAAATTATATAAAAAGAACTCGTGCTAACAAGTGGAGTGGCTCGAGTTGCTAAAAGGTAAGTTCCCCCCCTCTCAAACATTGCATGTTCTCAATTAGTTGGCCTTAGAATCGTTAGAGTGCGAATAGGTCCACGGTCGTTTCCAACTAATAGTGACAGGGTAGCTGGAGATGCATCAAGGTATGTTCCCTTCACGGTGATAACATGGTTCACACACATTGTTGTATGTTGTCCTGTAATTTTGTCGTTATCCTCCTAGTGGGTAATGCCTAACTCAAAGTGGTAAAAGGTGGAAAGGGGATACCAAGGATACCAAGGAGGCCCACCTTTTATCAAGTTCAGGCCTATGTCAGCCCCACAGTAAGGATCTATACCGTGTGGCGCCAATTGGGGAACAACTTTCCAACAGGGTTATGCTCGTGGAGACATTCCTTTATTCGGTTAGCCTTTTGTCGTTTGCCCTTGAAGGGTAGTCCTTAATAGGATTCTTTGGCGGCTTCATCGAGCTAAAACTCCACAACTAAAAACTCTGGTCTTGGTCTTGAGTCAGTCCTTTCTCGTGATAGTATTGGTAGTAGGAGTGTTGAAAACACCCACTCATCGTTCGAGATAGGTCGTGCTTCGTATAGATCCACCCACGACCCTCAAACCTTGGAAGGAAAACCTTTTGGGGGACATGACTACAATCAATGAACAACAAGACCTTACCTTTGGACCTTAGAGTAGATGTCCCATGCCACAAGGTCCCAAAGACCTTCCCTCACACCAGCGTGGTAACCGGCGAGTGAACGAAGGAGTAGGTCTAGGGAACTCACCGAGGACACGGCGGAAGGATTCTTAGAGGTTCAGCTAGAGGCTCTCCCAGCTCCTCCCCTTCCTTTTCCCCCATTTTTCCCTTTCCCTTCATTTGACCCGGTGAACACCATCAACACCACTAGTCCACGAGGCACCACCTCAGCCCCTACCATGGCCTCTGGAGGACCACCCCCGGTTCGGCCTCCCATCAACCCCTTGGTTCAGCCAAGGGGTTTACCAATCGTAGTACCCGAGCGCTTGCAAGCGGAGCCTATGCCCACCAACTTGCCCACATTTAGAGGAACCAATGATGAAGACCCCTCCGCACACGTAGAACGGTTTCTAGAGCTCCTCACTACTTGCCTCATCACCAACACCAGGTATTTCCTAGTGTGGTTCTCGTGTACCTTGAAGGATGCCGCTTATGAGTGGTATAGGAACCACCCCCCCGACACCTTTCAGGATTGGGATAGCCTCATGAGGGCCTTTTGGAGCACTTTAGACCCAAAGTCGGTCAAAGTAATGCCCTCACAGCCGTAGCCGCGCTACGCCAAGGTCCAGGGGAGGATATCACGACATACATTAGGAGATTCAACCTGGTGGTTACAAGATTCGTGGGAAAACTCCTCACCAATGATACCTTAACCCAATTCTTTATCCAAGGGTTCAACAATGAGGGAACCATTAGGGAGATTTTGAAGGTCCGCCCCGCATCGTTAGAACGAAATCCTCCAAGGCCAACAAGGCTTCCAGGATCAATTAGCTCAACAAATCAAGGCCATGCAAGACCAAATGGCCTTGTTGATTAATAACTAAGTCTCTAACCCCACACCTCCACCCATAGAGTCCGGTAGACATGCTTCGAGCCTATGGTGTACTCAATGTGGTCAACCAGGCCACACCAGCCCTTTTTGCACCACTCCAGTGGCAGCACCCCAACACCAAGCCACTCAACCTCCGTATGTGCCTCCCCATAGGAACCAACCACCGGCGGTAACTAGCTACGTACCGCAAGGCTATGCATCTCCAAGCCAAGGTTATGGGGGACCTCCGAGACCACGATATGAGATCCATCACACGTGTGGCAAGAGACACGCACCGGGGCAATGTTGGGTCAAAAGTAGAGTGGTATGTGGTAACTGCGGGGGTAATCACCCTACCCAAGTATGTCGTAGACCGGACAAGGTAATTCCCATGCCCTTCCCACCAAGGAACTACCCTCAACAAGCCCAAGACCATTTGAGAGTTGCACGTAACCCCACCTCCGATAACAGCCTTAGGCCGCCTAGTCTCTACTACGATTACAACAATAATCGCCAAAATCAGACTCCTCCAATGGGGGTTAATACCAAGGCCGGTTACATCCCTATTAGCCAAGGACAAAACCACGGGGGCCAACAAAACCAAGGACAAAACCCCGGGGGCAACCAAAACCAAGGCCTACAAGATGTGCGCTATGCCACCATGTCAAGTGAAATCATGTCCACCCACAGCCCTTCCCTCACTGAGCTCAATGTAGTTTTCCACGAGGTGAGCACAAATAAGGAAGCAAAATCTTGTGAGTTACCCGCATTGGCAGTCCAGACTCGGTCTAACTAACGGGAGCCTAGGTACTCGAGTCCCCCTCCACCCATACCAGACGAAGGTGAGACCTCAGAGGAGGATTCACCTCACTTCTCTGACCCAAACGATACCACCAAGGAGGTGGTGGAAGGCACTAAACGAGCCAACTTAAGGTCCTCCCACAGGACACCTGGGTCTCGAACACCCTTGTCCACCTCCCAAAGACCATGGGAGGGTCCACCAGTCCCTAGTCCCGAGGTAAACACGTTTCCGCGTGTCGAGGAACACGTGGGAGAGGGGCCTTACAATTTATGGGCGGACTTGAGTAGCCTCAAGGCGGACATCACCATAGCCCAACTATTAGAGGTATCACCACGCATGAGGAAGGTCCTTAGGTCGGGCACCTCGGTGAAGCAAAGGCCTAAGGCAAAGGTTAGGCTGGTGGCTTGGGTTAAATCTGCACACCCTAATATCGAGGTCAAGGCGGTACAAATCGAGGTTTCAATTGTCGACAAAGTCGTACCTAATGTACAAGTGGACGGTGGTAGTGGTTTGAACATTATGCCCCTCTCAACCATGGAGAAGCTAGGCCTAGACATCACGGAACCTTCACCGTACATCATCAACATGGCTAATCAAAGCTCGGAGGCCCTGTTAGACCAAATTAGTGGTTGTAAAGTGACCACGGGGGGGTAGAGTATTCCCTCACCTTCCAAGTCATTCGAATGCACTCCAACAAGGAGGCATACCCCTTGCTACTAGGTAGGCCTTGGTTGCGAATTGCCAATGCCACAGTAGAATGGGGAGGACCGAACCCCAACATCACCTATGGTCTACCGGAGAACCCTACCATGGTCCATATCCAACCAAGTAGGCTAGGCTTATGCCACGGTTGCATGGGCTCGTCGGAGGATGAATCACAAGAGGTTCTAACAAAGGAGCCTCCCAAAAGGGTGAGGTTTGCGCCCCACAAGGCGGTGGATCAAGCCCAACCCTCGAAGGCCCACGTAATGCCATTCAAGAGCATGGGACCGGGTCTTTATGAGTGGGGCTCTAGCGGTGAATTTGTAGAGTGGTTAAGAGAACACCCCACCTCAAGCGCGGATGAAGATATGTCCGTGCATTTCGTGGATAGTGAGATGATTGAAGTGGAAACCAAGATGGATGTGGGCTTGGTTCCCCTCCTGGATGACCTAGAACCCGCAGCAGTGTTTGGAGTGGATATCGATGGCACACAAGGGATAGAGTTGGAGGTGTTAATCGATGAGGGCCCTCTCAACCCATCTCTCCACTTTAGGAGGACATCCACCAGTATTCTAGCTAGCGGTTCGGGGGCAACATACCCCCAAGTTCCAAATAACTGGTATAAGGGACCTACTCAACAACCACACGTACATCACAATGATTGGAAGTTGATGGTAGTCTCTCATAAGGAGGAAGAAGAGCGTAGTATAAAGGTGGGTGTTGGATTGACCGAGGAAGAGATGGTGAAGTACAAGTCACTAGTGGTCGAGTTTCGCGACATTTTTGCATGGTCATACAAAGACCTCAAGGGTATTTTCCCGGCGGTGACACAACATCACATTCCCCTTCTCCCAGACACTACTCCCATCAGACAAAAAGAGCGGCGCATGAATCCCAACCTACAGCTCATTGTCAAGGCAGAGTTGGAAAAACTACTCCAAGCGGGGTTCATTAAACTCGTGGAGATATCCGATTGGGTCTCCCCCATGGTCTTGGTTAAAAAGAAAAATGGGAAGCTACGGGTGTGCATTGACTATAGGAAACTCAACCACCACACCCAAATGGACCACTTCCCCTTGCCATTTATCAACACCATTTTAGAGGAGGTAGGTGGTCATGAGCGTTACACGTTTATGGATGGCTACTCAGGCTACAATCAAATCTCCATTGCCCCCGAGGACTATCACAAGACCGCCTTCACTTCCCCATGGGGTACATTCATTAATTTGATCATGCCTTTTGGGCTTTGTAATGCCCCCTCCACATTCCAGAGGGCCATGACCTATGCCTTCTCAGACCTCTTGCACAAATCAATGACGGTGTTCATTGATGATTTTAGCACCCAATCCACGAAGGACAAGCACCTAGCATGTGTGAGGCAAAGCTTTGAGCCATGTAGGCGCACCGGCATTGCTCTCAACCCCGAGAAGATCTTCCTCGCTGTAGAAAAATGGGTCTTACTAGGATTCGTAGTCTCCTAGGAAGGTAGAGAGCCGGACCCTGACAAGGTGAAGGTTATTGTGGAGTTACACCCCCCCACAAATGTCAAGGAGATACAAAAGACCCTAGGACACATAGGATGGTATAGGGAGGTTATCCATGACTATGCCACGAAGGCCATGCCTATCACTAGGCTCATCCAAAAGAGCGTGAGGTTTGAATGGACTCCAAGTTGCCAAGAAGCCTTCAAAGTTTTGAAAAAGGAATTAACCACCTACCCGGTTTTGAGGCCCGCGAATTGGGAATTGCCTTTCCACATCTTTTGCGATGCCTCGGCGGTGGCTGTAGGGAGCACATTGTGCCAACCGGTGGGCCTAAATGGCAAGGACCACCCCATTGCCTTCACAAGTAGGCAATTAAACCCCGCCGAAAAGAACTATACCACCACCGAACGTGAGTGCTTGGCGATGGTCTTTTCGGTCAAAAAATTCTGCCACTACTTGTTACTCAATCCCGTAGTGTTCTACGTGGATCACATGGTTATCAAGTACCTTGTCAACAAGGCAGACTTGAGTGGTCGTTTAGCAAGGTGGGTCTTACTTTTAGATGAGTTTGACTACACGGTTGAATACCGTCCGGGACGGATGCACCTTCAAGCGGATCACCTCTCATGCCTCTCAGAGGAAATCGGTGTAGTCCCCATTGATGAGGCCTTGATAGATGAGGACTTATTTAAAGTATCCTCCATTCCCTCATGGTACAATTTGGTGGCCGAATTCCTTACCACCTACCTTCTACCGGATTCATTGTCCAAAAACCAGCGTAGGAAGGTTCGCCTCCACAACCGCCACTTTACCATAGTAGGGGGCAAATTATACCGTCGTGGGGTTGACGGCATGCTACGTCGCTGTGTGACGTCCGTGAAAATCCCCACGATCCTCTCAGCCTGCCATGACAACGCGTGTGGAGGGCACTTCTCTAGGATCTTGACGGCCCAAAAAGTCCTTCGCGCGGGTTACTATTGGCCCACATTGTTCCAATACACCCATGAGTACACCAAGCGATGCGACGCTTGTCAACGGTATGCCCGAAATGACCTTCGAATGAGCATGCCACTACACGTATCCTTGCCCTTGGTCCCATTCGAGAAGTGGGGTATTGACTACGTGGGGGAGGTGCACCCTAGCTCTTCTGATGGAATGAAGCACATTGTGGTAGCAATCGAATATTTCACCAAGTGGGCCGAGGCTCGAGCCGTGAAAACCAATGATGCTAATCATGCGGCCAAGTTTTTGTTCGAACAAGTCATTACCAGGTTTGGTTGTCCCAAAATCCTTATAAGTGATAGGGGGAAACAATTTTTTGAACAAGATGATCGAAGCCATGATCACCCGGTTCAAGATCAACCATCGTAAGACCACCCCTTACCACCCTCAAACCAATGGTCACACCGAACGGGTCAACCAAACCCTCGTGAATATTTTGAGGAAGATGGTCACCGATTCCAAGAGGGATTGGGACACGAAGCTCCCCGCCGCATTATGGGCTTACCAAACCACCTTCAAGGTAACCACCCATGCTACTCCCTTCTCGTTGGTGTATGGCATTGAAGCCATTTTGCCAATAGAGTTCGAGATTCCTTCTCTGCGAGTGGCCGTGACCGAACGATGGTCCATGGCCACGTCCTTAGCCGATCGGTTAGAACGATTGGAGGAGCTTGATGAGATGCGCCGATGGAGCACCCAGAACATGGAAGCCATCCAACGTCAAAGGAAGATCGGCTTTGACAAACGAAACAAGGCCCGGTTATTACAACCGGGCATGCTAGTCCTCCTCCAAGATGCGAGGAGATTGGATTTCCCTGGCAAGTTCGATGCCTTGTGGTTGAGGCCATATCTCATGAAAGAGGTCTTCCCCAACAACTCCGTTCAACTCCAAACCCTTAACGGCGAGGATTTTCCCACGCAAACGTCGGGCAACCGATGCAAAGAGTACAAGGTGTGATTTGTTCACAACCTTCACGTTAAGACCTCCTAATTTTGGTGGCAACCATGGGTCCTTCGAACACGAAGAGATAGGACTTGACCGTGTGCACATGAGCAAGGGTTGGGTTCTCTGCCTCTTCGAGTTGTCTCAGATGGCCGCCATGTGTGAGCCGCAAAAACGGCTCACGGTGACGAATGGACCACGCATTGTGTCCATTAAGGTTAACAAAGTAGTGGAAATTGGTTATTCCATTGCTAAGTTCATGGTTTTTGATCAAGATGGCTAAATAGCCTTTCCATGCACTAATCCTTTAATTAGGAGCCACATTGTGGCAACCAAGAATTTTATGAAGTTAACCAAAAAATGAATAGAAAGGAAAAAAATGAGAAAAGGTAGAAAAAACAAAAACAATAGAAAAGAAGTAGAAATAGAAGTGATGGAGAAGAATTTACCTCCTACTGAGTCATGGACCACAATTGGCCACGATGAGGAAATCACGAAAGAAAAATTTAGGAGAAGAAGCAAAATGATGGTGAGGGGAAGGAAAAAAGAAGAAGGCTTAAAAATCCCTTAAAAAAGTAGTTAGAAAGGTCCAAAAGGCTTGGGCAAACCCCTCACCAATTACTAAGTAAAATTAGGAATTTCCCCAAGCAAGGGGAATTCAATCTAGGTAGATTAATTAGATCTAGCATCCTTGGAATTAGCTTAATAGCTCACTTATTGGAGATCATGCACACCCCATGTGGCATGAAATTAAAGTCGGAGATTTAGATATTCCTTGGTTAATGGGACACCCACTTTTGTTAATGCAAAGGTGGCACGGAGATAGGTAGTCAAAGGTTAATAGTTGTTTTAAGAGGAAAGTCATTAATGGAAGGTGGAAAAGGCGGCGGGGAACATCTTTAGAAACGCAAGGAGAGCAAAGGCTTCGGGAGGTTACCCCCTCGAGGGGCTCATTCGGTAGTGTGCGAGGAATGTGGTGAGAAGAGAGAACAGAGAGAGAGACTGAGGAATTGAGAGAGAGCCGATAGCCCCGGCCACGAACATGAAAATAATAAGATTAGGAGCACAGGCTGAATCACTAGAGCGAGAGCGAAGGCGAGAGACGAACAAGAACGCAGAATCACGAGCAGGATCACGAGAGCAAGTGAAAGCCCAAGAACCCCGAATCGTGAGCAGGATCACGAGAGCTGGAGCAAGCACAAGAACGCCGAATCACGAGTAGGATCACGAGAGCTGGAATAAGCACAAAAAGGACAAATCAAGAGCAAGATCACACAATCTGGAGTAAGCACAAGAAGGCCGGATCACGAGCAAGATCACACAAGCTGGACTAAGCACAACAACGCCGAATCATGAGCATGATCACAAGAGCTGGAGCAAGCACGACGAAAAACACAGTGAAGATCACGAGAGCTGGAGCTAAGCACAAGAAGGCCGAATCACAAGCAAGATCACAAGAGCTAAAACAGGCACGACAAACACGCGGGTGAAAATCACGAGAGCTAGAGTAAGCACAAGAAGGCTGAATCACGAGCAAGATCACACGAGCTCGAGTAAGCACAAGAAGGCCGGATCACTTGCAAGATCACACGAGCTGGAGCAAGCACAAGAACGCCTAATCACGAGCAAGATCACAAGAGCAGGAGAAAGCACGACGAACAACAAGGTGAAGATCACGAAAGCTAGAACTAAGCACAAGCACGCCAAATGAGGAGCAAGATCACAAAAGCTGGAGCAAGCACGTCGAACAAGGGGGTGAAGATCACCAGCAGTAGTAAGCACAAGAAGGCCGAATCACGAGCAAGATCACACGAGCAGGAGCCAGCACAAGAACGCCGAATCACGAGCAAGATCACAAGAGCTCGAGCAAGCACGACGAACAACAGGGTGAAGATCACAAGAGCTGGAGCTAAGCACAAAAAGGCCGAATCACGAGCAAGATCACACGAGCTGGAGTAAGTACAAGAAGGCCGGATCACGAGCAAGATCACACGAGCTGGAGCAGGCACAAGAACGCCGAATCACGAGCAAGATCACAAGAGCAGGAGCAAGCACGACAAACAACAAGGTGAAGACCACGAGAGTTGGAGGTGAGCACAAAACGGCCGACTGACGAGCAAGATCACTAGAGCTGGAGCAAGCACGACGAACAAGAGGGTGAAGATCACGAGAGCTGGAGTAAGCACAAGAAGGCCGAATCACGTGCAAGATCACACGAGCTGGGGTAAGCACACGAAGGCCGGATCACGAACAAGATTACACGAGCTGGAGCAAGCACAAGAACGCCGAATCACGAGCAAGATCACAAGAGCTGGAGCAACCACGACGATCAATAGGGTGAAGATCACGAGAGCTGGAGCTGAGCACCCGAAGGCCGAATCACGAGCAAGATCACAAGAGCTAGAGCCAGCACGAAGAACAAAAGGGTGAAGATCACGAGAGCTTGAATAAGCACAAGAAGGCCGAATCACGAGCAAGATCTCACGAGCGAGATCACACGAGCTGGAGTAAGCACAAGAAGGCCGGATCACGAGCAAGATCACACGAGCTGGACCCAACACAAGAACGCCGAATCACGAGCAAGATCACAAAAGCTAGAGCAAGCACGACGAACAACACGGTGAAGATCACGAGAGCTCAAGCTGAGAACTAGAAGGCCGAATCACGAGCAAGATCACAAGAACAGGAGCAAGCACAACGAACAAGAAGGTGAAGATCACGAGAGTTGAAGTAGGCACAAGAAGGCGGAATCACGAGCGAGATTACACGAGTTGGAGTAAGCACAAGAAGGCCGGATCACGAGCAAGATCACACGAGCGGGAGCCAGCACAAGAACGCCAAATTACGAACAAGATTACAAGAGGTGGAGCAAGCACCACTAACAACAAGGTGAAGATCACGAGAGCTGGAGCTGAGCACAAGAAGGCCAAATCACGAGCAAGATCACAAGAACTGGAGTAAGCACGACGAACAAGAGGGAAAAGATCACTAGAGCTGGAATAAGCACAAGGAGGCCAAATCACGAGCAAGATCACACGAGCGGGAGCCAGCACAAGAATGCCAAATCACGAGCAAGATTACAAGAGCAAGAACAAGCACAAAGAACAACAGGGTGATGACCACGCGAGCCGGAACTGAGCACAAGTTTGCCAAATCACGAGCAAGATCACAAGAACTGGAGCAAGCACAACGAACAAGAGGGAAAAGATCACTAGAGCTGGAGTAAGCACAAGGAGGCCAAATCACGAGCAAGATCACACGAGCGGGAGCCAGCACAAGAACGCCAAATCACAAGCAAGATTACAAGAGGTGGAGCAAGCACGACTAACAACAAGGTGAAGATCACGAGAGCCGGAGCTGAGCACAAGAAGGCCGAATCACGAGCAAGATCACAAGAGCTGGAGCAAGCACGAAGAACAAGAGGGTGAAGATCACGAGAGCTAGAATAAGCACAAGAAGGCCGAATCACGAGCGAGATCTCACGAGCAAGAACAAGCACGACGAACAACAGGGTGAAGATCACGAGAGCTGGAGCTGAGCACAAGAAGGCCGAATCACGAGCAAGATCACAAGAGCTGGAGCAAGCACGACGAACAAGAGGGAAAAGATCACTAGAGCTGGAATAAGCACAAGGAGGCCAAATCACGAGTAAGATCACACGAGCAGGAGCCAGCACAAGAATGCCAAATCAAGAGCAAGATTACAAGAGCAAGAAGAAGCACAAAGAACAACAGGGTGAAGATCACGAGAGCTGGAGGTGAGCACAAGAAGGCCGAATCACGAGCAAGATCACAAGAGCTGGAGCAAGCACGAAGAACAAGAGGGTGAAGATCACGAGAGCTTGAGTAAGCACAAGAAGGCCGAATCACGAGCAAGATCTCACGAGCAAGAACAAGCACAGCGAACAACAAGGTGAAGACCACGCGAGCCAGAGCTGAGCATAAGATTGCCAAATCACGAGGAAGATCACAAGAGCTGGAGCAAGCACGACAAACAAGAGGGAAAAGATCACAGGAGCTGGAATAAGCACAAGGAGGCCAAATCACGAGCAAGATCACATGACCGGGAGCCAGCACAAGAACGCCAAATCACGAGCAAGATTACAAGAGCAAGAACAAGCACAAAGAACAACAGGGTGATGACCACGCGAGCCGGAACTGAGCACAAGTTCGCCAAATCACGAGCAAGATCACAAGAACTGGAGCAAGCACAACGAACAAGAGGGAAAAGATCACTAGAGCTGGAGTAAGCACAAGGAGGCCAAATCACGAGCAAGATCACACGAGCGGGAGCCAGCACAAGAACGCCAAATCACGAGCAAGATTACAAGAGGTGGAGCAAGCACGACTAACAACAAGGTGAAGATCACGAGAGCCGGAGCTGAGCACAAGAAGGCCGAATCACGAGCAAGATCACAAGAGCTGGAGCAAGCACGAAGAACAAGAGGGTGAAGATCACGAGAGCTAGAATAAGCACAAGAAGGCCGAATCACGAGCGAGATCTCACGAGCAAGAACAAGCACGACGAACAACAGGGTGAAGATCACGAGAGCTGGAGCTGAGCACAAGAAGGCCGAATCACGAGCAAGATCACAAGAGCTGGAGCAAGCACGACGAACAAGAGGGAAAAGATCACTAGAGCTGGAATAAGCACAAGGAGGCCAAATCACGAGCAAGATCACACGAGCAGGAGCCAGCACAAGAATGCCAAATCAAGAGCAAGATTACAAGAGCAAGAAGAAGCACAAAGAACAACAGGGTGAAGATCACGAGAGCTGGAGGTGAGCACAAGAAGGCCGAATCACGAGCAAGATCACAAGAGCTGGAGCAAGCACGAAGAACAAGAGGGTGAAGATCACGAGAGCTTGAGTAAGCACAAGAAGGCCGAATCACGAGCAAGATCTCACGAGCAAGAACAAGCACAGCGAACAACAAGGTGAAGACCACGCGAGCCAGAGCTGAGCATAAGATCGCCAAATCACGAGGAAGATCACAAGAGCTGGAGCAAGCACGACAAACAAGAGGGAAAAGATCACAGGAGCTGGAATAAGCACAAGGAGGCCAAATCACGAGCAAGATCACACGACCGGGAGCCAGCACAAGAACGCCAAATCACGAGCAAGATTACAAGAGGTGGAGCAAGAACGGCTAACAACAAGGTGAAGATCACGAGAGCTGGAGCTGAGCACAAGAAGGCCGAATCACGCGCAAGATCACAAGCACTGGAGCAAGCACGACGAACAAGAGGGAAAAGATCACTAGAGCAGGAATAAGCACAAGGAGGCCAAATCATGAGCAAGATCACACGACCGGGAGCCAGCACAAGAACGCCAAATCACGAGCAAGATTACAAGAGGTGGAGCAAGCACGACTAACAACAAGGTGAAGATCACGAGAGCTGGAGCTGAGCACAAGAAGGCCGAATCACGAGCAAGATCACAAGCACTGGAGCAAGCACGACGAACAAGAGGGAAAAGATCACTAGAGCAGGATTAAGCACAAGGAGGCCAAATCACGAGCAAGATCACACGAGCGGGAGCCAGCACAAGAATGCCAAATCACGAGCAAGATTACAAGAGCAAGAACAAGCACAAAGAACAACAGGGTGATGACCACGCGAGCGGGAACTGAGCACAAGTTCGCCAAATCACGAGCAAGATCACAAGAACTGGAGCAAGCACGACGAACAAGAGGGAAAAGATCACTAGAGCTGGAATAAGCACAAGGAGGCCAAATCACGAGCAAGATCACACGAGCGGGAGCCAGCACAAGAACGCCAAATCACGAGCAAGATTACAAGAGGTGGAGCAAGCACGACTAACAACAAGGTGAAGATCACGAGAGCCGGAGCTGAGCACAAGAAGGCCGAATCACGAGCAAGATCACAAGAGCTGGAGCAAGCACGAAGAACAAGAGGGTGAAGATCACGAGAGCTAGAATAAGCACAAGAAGGCCGAATCACGAGCGAGATCTCACGAGCAAGAACAAGCACGACGAACAACAGGGTGAAGATCACGAGAGCTGGAGCTGAGCACAAGAAGGCCGAATCACGAGCAAGATCACAAGAGCTGGAGCAAGCACGACGAACAAGAGGGAAAAGATCACTAGAGCTGGAATAAGCACAAGGAGGCCAAATCACGAGCAAGATCACACAAGCGGGAGCCAGCACAAGAATGCCAAATCACGAGCAAGATTACAAGAGGTGAAGCAAGCACGACTAACAATAAGGTGAAGATCACGAGAGCTGGAGCTGAGCACAAGAAGGCCGAATCACGAGCAAGATCACAAGAACTGGAGCAAGCACGACGAACAAGAGGGAAAAGATCACCAGAGCTGGAATAAGCACAAGGAGGCCAAATCACGAGCAAGATCACACGACCGGGAGCCAGCACAAGAACGCCAAATCACGAGCAAGATTACAAGAGGTGGAGCAAGCACGACTAACAACAAGGTGAAGATCACGAGAGCTGGAGCTGAGTACAAGAAGGCCGAATCACGAGCAAGATCACAAGAGCTGGAGCAAGCACGAAGAACAAGAGGGTGAAGTTCACGAGAGCTAGAATAAGTACAAGAAGGCCGAATCACGAGCGAGATGACGAGAGCTGGAGTAAGCACAAGAAGGCCGGATCACGAGCAAGATCACAAGAGCTGGAGCTAGCACGACGAAGAATACGGTGAAGATTGCGAGCAGGAGTAAGCACAAGAAGGCCGAATCACGAGCAAGATCACAAGAGCTGGAGTTGGCACGACGAACAACACGGTGAAAATCACTAGAGCTTGAGCAGAGCTCCAGAAGGCCAAATCACGAGCAAGATCACAAGAGCGCGAGCAAGAACGACGAACAAGAGAGTGAAGATCACGATAGCTGGAGTAAGCAGAAGAAGGCCGAATCACAAGCAAGATCACAGGAGCTGGAGTAAGTTCAAGAAGGCCAGATCACGAGCAAGATCACACGAGCTCGAGCAAGCACAAGAACGCCGAATTACGAGCAAGATCACAAGAGCAGGCGCAAGCACGACGAATATCAAGGTGAAGACCACGAGAGCTGGAGGTGAGCACAAGACGGCCGAATCACGAGCAAGATCACAAGAGCTGGAGCAAGCACGACGTACAAGAGGGTGAAGATCACGAGAGCTGGAGTAAGCACAAGAAGGCCGGATCACGAGCAATATGACATGAGGAGGAGCAAGCACAAGAACGTCGAATCACGAGCAAGATCACAAGAGCTGGAGCAAGCACGACAAATAAGAAGGTAAAGATCACGAGCTAGAGTATGCACGACAAACAAGAATGCCGAATCACGAGCAAGATCACACGAGCTGGAGTAAGCACAAGAAGGCGGAATCACGAGCAAGATCACACGAGCAGGAGCCAGCACAAGAACACCGAATCAGGAGCAAGATTACAAGAGCTTGAAGAAGCACGACGAACAGAAGGGTGAAGACCATGCGAGCAGCTGAGCACAGGATGGCCGAATCACGAGCAAGATCAGAAGAGCTGGAGCAAGCACGACAAACAAGAGGGTGAAGATTACGAGCTGGAGTAAGCACAAGAAGGCCGAATCAGGAGCAAGATTATACGAGCTAAAGCCAGCACAAGAATGCCGAATCACGAGCAAGATCACAAGAGCTGGAGCAACCACGACGAACAACAGGGTGAAGATCACGAGAGCTGGAGCTGAGCTCAAGAAGGCCGAATCACGAGCAAGATCACAAGAGCTGGAGCATGCACGACGAACAACACGGTGAAGATCACGAGCAGGAGTAAGGACAAGAAGGCCGAATCTCGAGCAAGATCACAAGAGCTGGAGCAAGCACAAGAAGGCGGAATCACGAGTATGATCACACGAGCACGAGCCAGCACAAGAACACCGAATCACGAGCAAGATCACAAGAGCTTGAACAAGCACGACGAACAACAGGGTGAAGACCACGCGAGCTGGAGCTGAGCACAAGACGGCCGAATCACGAGCAAGATCACAAGAGCTGGAGCAAGCACGACAAACAAGAGGGTGAAGATCACGATCTGGAGTAAGCTCAAGAAGGCCGAATCACGAGCAAGATCACAGGAGCTCGAGTAAGCACAAGAAGACCGAATCACGAGCTAGATGACACGAGCTGGAGCAAGCACAAGAACGCCGAATCACGAGCAAGATCACAAGAGGTGGAGCTGAGCACGACGAACAACAGGGTGAAGATCACACGAGCTGGAGCTGAGCACAAAAGGCCGAATCACGAGCAAGACCACAAGAGCTGGAGCAAGCATGACGAACAAGAGGGTGAAGATCACACGAGCTGGAGCTGAAGTTCGATGGCTAAGGACGGAGGGTGAACCAAACTTAATCAGGGAGCCTCTCCTTTCTCTTGGACTAGTGAACAATTCCTCGTGCATGATAGGATCCATAATTTTCTAAATACAGAAATGACACGGAAGCGCTGCCAATTTTTTACTAGGATTAGGGTTTGGTATATGTTCAACCCAACAATCGGTTTAATCGTCATTAGTAAGTGAACGCAGCTAGAGGCTCATGCATGGTGTAAGTTTCGAATAGGATCACTTGTGCAAATGTATGAGGTGTACACGTGAATGTGTGGTGCATGATCTTGAATAAATCATATGTTAAGTGTACACTGTTGGTCGTTGGCTGTGGGTCCAGGATTGAGTCAAACGGTTAACTGAAGGCTGCCATCGTGTTAAGCAAGAAAATCTATTATGAATACCGAAAACAAACATAGAAAACGGAGTCATAACCACGAAGATAATGAAGAATTAAACTTTGGGAATAATTAGAAGAAACATGTCTGCTGGCCACTGCCGTCAGGGTCGCACTTAATTCTCGAATTGGTTGTTGAGGTTCTAATCAATCTAGCCATCACAGCACTAATCATTAACGAACCTTCTTGAGTGACCACACCTTGGGTCACCGTGCTTGTATGAATGGTTGAAGGATGTTTGAACAAGGGGCTGCATTCCACACTTAGGGTCTTGTGTTCAAGATAAGCCATCCGTTAGGGGGTGGTTTATTTGGCTCACACGGGCCTTGTTGCCAGAGTTATCTGGTGGCCCTATTTTCAAATGTATCTAGATTGTGATAGGGTACCGTAGGGGTGAAGTGAAGTTTATGACCGGCAGGACCATTCTATGTGGAGGGTTATGGTTTGACCTATGCTAGCTAGAGGTAATGATCGGTGAACCACAAAGTTTGGTGATTTTGTAGGTGCAGGTTTCTCTTTCGTACCCATAATCTTTAAATAGTACCAATTGAGGAGTCCCGGGGTCGTTTTTGTTTATGGTGAGTCGGTATTACCGCTCCCCCTTACCAGACCACCCGAAGAGTGCTTCCACCGCAAATTCGATGTCGTGAGCATGCGTGACAAGACGTATTGATACCCGGTTTCATGGGTATTACATATGACTAGAGTAGATACTCGGGTTCATCGGGTATTAGAGTATATTACACAAGCATAAGTTCCACCTCAAAGCTCTGTTTTCAACGTTTTAAAGCTCAATTAGGTTCAATTCCACCTTGTGAACTTCATTAGAACCTCAACAACCAATTCCAGAATTAAGTGCGACCCTGACGGCAGTGGCCAGCAGACAGGTTTCTTCTAATTATTCCCAAAGTTTAATTCTTCATTATCTTCGTGGTTATGACTCCGTTTTCTATGTTTGTTTTCGGTATTCATAATAGATTTTCTTGCTTAACACGATGGCAGCCTTCAGTTAACCGTTTGACTCAATCTTGGACCCACAGCCAACGACCAGCAGTGTACACTTAACATATGATTTATTCAAGATCATGCACCACACATTCACGTGTACACCTCATACATTTGCACAAGTGATCCTATTCGAAACTTACACCATGCATGAGCCTCTAGCTGCATTCACTTACTAATGACAATTAAACCGATTGTTGGGTTGAACATATACCAAACCCTAATCCTAGTAAAAAATTGGCAGCGCTTCCGTGTCATTTCTGTATTTAGAAAATTATGGTTCCTATCATGCACGAGGAATTGTTCACTAGTCCAAGAGAAAGGAGAGGCTCCCTGATTAGAGCTTTAAAACGACATAAGTGAAAAAGCTTAATCTCCCTCTCCGTTACTCTCCCTCCCTTACTTTCCCTCACTTGTTTTTTCTTATTTTTGTTTTACTCTCCCCTCCTTCTCCATCTCCATCTCTTTTTTAATCTTGATTCTAATATTTTTTAGACTCCTTGTGATTTCAATAATTACACATTCTTAAATTAACTTACTACTCTAAAAAAATCCCACACTCTCCCTCTCTTACTCTTCCTCTCCCTTACTCTCCATCTTCGACTCTTTTTTACATTTGATTTTTATTTAGATTCCACTTATTACATATTCTCAAAATAAAAACTACTCTAAAAATGAATCCCTCAAGTCTCTCCCTCTCTTACTCTCCCTCTCTTCCTTACTCTCCCTCCTTTACTCTCCTTCCTACTTGTTTTTAATTTATTTTAGTTTTACTCTCCCTTCCTTCTCCATCTCCATCTCTATTTTAATTTTGAATTTTAATATTTTGGATTTCCCCTTATTTCAATAAATTCACATTCTAAAAATAATTAACCACTCTAAAAAAAAATCCCGCACTCTTTCTCCCTTACTCTCCTTCTCTTGCTTACTCTCCCTATCCTTTACTCTCCCTATCCCTTACTCTCCCTATCCCTTACTCTCCCTATCCCTTACTCTCCCTATTCCTTACTCTCCCTATCCCTTACTCTCCCTCCCTTACTCTCCCTCCCTTACTCTCCCTCCTACTTGTTTTTAATTTATTTTAGTTTTACTCTCCCCTCCTTCTCTATCTCCATCCTTAGTTAATAATATCGTACTCTAAAAATAATAATCATACTACTAAAATCATAATTTGCGCAGTAAACCACGCAGTGAATTATTGCGTAGTCAACCATGCAGTGAACTACAAAAACGCTACAGTCAACCGCGTTGTCAACAGTACAGTGAACCATGTTACCTTTTTTTTTAATACTTTTTAATATTAAAAATACATAAAAATGGTTGGGCTAATGCATTGCAAAGCAAGCCCCACTACTAGTCTACTCTAAAACTAAATCCATTACCCTCCCTCTCTTCCTTATTCTCCCTCTAACTAAATTATAATGTATCAAAGTTTTAAATAGTTATTGTTCAATTCTCACTAAATTTCCTTACACTTTATTGTATCTAGTCTTTTTTTAAAGTTATAGTTATTGATAAATTTAAGGTTATAGTTCATAGTTATAAAATAGTTTTAATTTATAGATTTATAAGTGATATAAGCCCTCGACCTTCATGAACCGAGAACCTTCCACGGTGAATGGTGAACCCTGAACCCCAAATCTTAAACCCTAAATCCTAAACCCTAAACCCTAAACCCTAATGCATAATCCAACCTGAACACGAAAGTTGTACCCGAATTCATAGGACCGGCTTGTTGTACTTCTAAAAGCATCAGTTCAGTAACTTGTGCATGTATCTTCTCAAGCATCCATATAACTTCTTTCGAATTAGGGAATGTTGGTGAATATTCTAATTGATAACGAATGCCGACGTTCTACTTGAGTCTTGTAATGTCAGATGAACAATACTAGTGGGCAGTAGAAGGCCGACTCCTTTCCTTGGGTAGGATATAATTTCATTCATGAAGGTGAGTCTCGGAAGTCCAATACGATTACATTATATTGTGATTTAGTCTAAGCCGTGTTACGGCCCTAGTATATACAAAGATACACCATGGGGCATTCCTCATCTTCCGTTTTCTAATTTGCATTACTCTGGGAACTAGATGGTTTCCTTACAATACGGTCATTCCAAGAGTACGAGCCTTTCATTATCATGAGTGCATTGTGGCCTCGGTCGTGGGCACGTCAAAGAATGCGCACTATCATAATGGTGTACAACAGTTAGTTTGAAGGAGCATGCATGCCCAAGATTTGTTTCAAATTTGAGCGCTTGAATTTTTCCTCCAGGAGGTGTTGGAAAGGTTGATAAGAGTATCCTTCAATTCAACTCTCATCATTTTTTGCTCTGGAGGTTTGGGATACTGAGGAAGCTGAGCAAGTCAATGAGAGTGTTCGCGTGCGCAACATCGTGCTACATAACCGTAGGGAAACGATTTGACATTATTCCAAGAATGTTACGTATGTTTCCTCGTAAAATTCCGTGTCTGCTGTCTATTTGTGAGGGTTGGTGAAGATTGTGTTGCATTCTAACCTTTGAGTCGATTGGCAGATGTCGTGTAGTGATTCTGTAACTAATTCGTCTTCGGAGATACAGTCATAGCCTGGAAGTTGTAATTTTATTCAACTCGAGAATTAAGATGACGTAATTGCTTGGCGTGTGAATCTGTACTGTTAACCGGGCTTTGCAACTGTATCTCTCTGCGACACCCGCAAATATTCCGTACAGCTGGTGTTTCATTCAAGACAACAAAAGCCAACCGGAGATCTCCTGCTGTTCATGTCGTGCTAGTCTGGATTCTGCCAAGCTCGCTTGCCAACCACGGTTGCTCCCCTTGAATCAAATGGCTGTCATATTCTTCAAATGCAAGATATCCAGAGATCTCCGGCTACTCTAGTGTGGAATGTTCATAGAAACTTTGCTCGACAGCATGGTTCTGATTAACTGGAGACCTCTGGTTAGATACAAATGGAACTTTTAGCTCCACCCTTCTCTTCCTTACTTAAACAACAAGTCATCGTTGTTGATCATTCTCCAGTTAGCCAGAGATCTACGGCTAGCCCAGCCGACGATATTGACCTTGGTCATCCAATTCGTATCCACATCCACTCATTCTCTCATTGAAGGCATTTGCCACCAGCAGAACATCCACTGATGCAGCACGGAAGTATGTCTGACTCACATTCATGGGAGCATGACCCGGACGACCTTGCCATGGTCGTAGCTCAGTGCCCTGATTTTCGACATGTGAATTACACGGAAGAAGATGATCCATTCTAAGAGTCTAGTGGAAGGTCGGAGGTTCTGTGGTCCGGAATGTCCGTGAATCTTATGAGGCCGGGTTCAGGCGAAATTGGAGAAGCGTCCATTGTTGAGGTTCACCAAGTGGGACAATGGATTGGAGTTGACATACCAGCCGGTTCGAGTGAGTTCGTATTACTTAGACCAACGGCCATAATGTCCACGCTCGAAGAATTACCACTCATTCCCTTGCAACGCGGATACGATTCACTTGTTCATACACTCCAGCGGATCGTCTTGTGGAGAAGGGCAGATGTCATGATTCCATCCGGAGATCTCCGGTCCGACGAGTCCCCATTTGTACCACGAGAGCGTTGGGTTGGACTTGAAGTGCAGCGGTTGGACGAAAATGGGATGGTGCTCTGCTCTGGGAGAATCATGGCCGCCTTACCAGCGGATCATTTCCGTAGTGGTTGCTTGGGAGAAGATAATATTGGTGTAATTGTCCTCAACGTTTTTGTGGGGGCCACGGAGAGAATTATGAGTCATGAATCGTGGCCCATTCTTGAATGTTGTTTTCCTTCTGGGCGGTCTCTGAAAAGCACAATTGATCATTTCGCATCCCTACCTTTACAACCTGATTTTGGTGCTCATTTGGGGGGTCGTGTAAAGGAGCCTTACCGCTTCATTTTTTGACAGCAAGACCTTAACAAGACGGAATCCTTGTATACCAAGAGGACTACGGACGACAAAATTTGCAAAGTCAGCTCAAAAAGGTGTTGTCCCACGCAATGCTGCCAATATTTTCAACAATCCCAGACTCTTTCTGTTAGACAAAAATTCTATGACAAATCCTTTGAAGACAGAAAGGAGTATGCCATCTCGGTAGGCGGGCAGTTTCACTCCATTGATGGAGACTGGAAGAGAAAGTACATCACGCACTTGGGAACGGAGGTCTGCTCCGTTGCATGGTACACGATCCATGGAATTCGGAAGTCCACGTTTCACACGTATATCGGACATTTTAGTAGAGGAATCATCTATGCAACTCACGGTAACAAGGGCATCAAGCGCCCATGGCTTGCCACTATAGAAGCGATGGGGTCAATGACGTCCATTATTAATGACAACGCGGATCAAATGCCTCACCAAGTGCGGAGTGTCGGGAATGGTCAGATTGACACTCTCAAGTATCTTCCTGCGGGAAACAACTAGAAGCAAATTCGAGCCAGCGTCAATGATGTACGTTATCAGTCCCTGCATATAGCTATGGACTTGTACTCTCCTTTCTCGGTCAACCGAAGTCGTAGTTTCTGAACCGAAGATCTCCGGCTGGGTCATCGTTGACATGCATTACCTTCAATTGATTTACTCTGTACTTCGCACTGTCTGTTGGATTGTTCTTCAGAAATTCTCATGTCACTGGGTTATTGATTCATTTTGCAGACAAACGACTCCTACGGTCTCCCTCTTGTAAGTCAGTCCACAGTTAGCAGGGTAAGAAAGGAATTCATCGGGAATGTTGCTATTAAGCCATCTGGAAGCATCTTCGCAAAATGCAGTACTTGCGATAAGTTCAATCAGTTCCTACTGACAACTCCAAAGGGAACGCCCGCGTACGAGCTATTCTATAGCAACAATCAGACTCACTTGAATCACCAACAATCATGCCGGAAGCTTTATGCGACATGGAGAGAGGAGTCGAAGGCGAAGCCGCTGACCTTTCTTAATGTCATTCACGACAAGATGGACACTGCGAAGACGACCCTTCCACGCATGTGAAGGACTACTAAGGCAACATCTGGTCTCGGACAGCTTCCCATGAATGTCACCGGAATGGTGGCACACGGTCATGTTGACGGAGCGTATGCTCACTATGCTCCTGCTTTATGGCTTGGAGATTCGAACGCCACCATCTCCTCTCTGGCAAAACTTTTTAGGCCGCTTGAAGGAGCACCATTACATGAGACGCGCACGCTCTTCGAGATGCCACCTCCAAACTTGATGTTTGCGGCGCTCATGAGGGGAAAGAGCAAGTGCGTCGACGCTTTAGAGCCCGTGGACCTGAGTGCTTTTAAGGGACCGAAACAGTTGCCACTGAAATTATTTTTGCAGCTCGACAACTCAGCGAAGGACAACAAGAACCGATACTTGATGGCGTTTTTATCACTGCTAACTGCTCAAGGTGTTTTGAAGGAGATTCAGGTTGGGTTCTTGGTGGTCGGACATACGCATGAAGATATTGATGCTTACTTTAGTCATCTATCGAAAGAACTGAAGAAAAGTAGTACATATATTCTAGCGGATTTTATGAAGGCATTCATGAAGTCACAGAAACTAGCCTTCATGCCGGAAGTTATCCAAGAGGTGGCCGACTTTAAATCGTACGTCGATGGCTACCTATGCAGCGGGGCGACACGTCTGGTGGGACTAAGTGATATGCATCTTTCCAAGTTCTACGTTGACAATGATGGTGTTCCGGTCATGAAGTTCTAGAAATCTGTTGTTGATGCACAGTGGTTACGTATGAACACAGAGCCGATAAAACTCTAGAAGGTAGATGACTGCGGAAGTACGGGGCTTCGGAAGTACGTGGACTATTGGGCGTCCAAAATGTCTAAGTGCGCAGGGTATGCAGACTCCATCCACCCATACCTGCAGTATTGGAAGGACATCATCGCCGAGCTTGACAAGCCACTTCCTTAGACGCCCTCCGAACTCGAAGAGGGATTCTGGCCTGCCCATGATTGGAGAGGTCCTCATGAGGGAGGTGAAAATCTGCTAGGATCGCTTCCACAACCATTGGATGTCACTCCCAAAGATGAGGTTCTTGAGCCTTACTGCGGACCCGCCAATGAAGCCCCAAAGTCCACTTTTAATCCTTGGCGTGACATTCGTCATGGATCCTAAATTTTAGTAAGACCTAGTGATCCAGACATCTATCATGTCTGGCAGGGAAGAGCAGTTTCGGACGTCGTCAGGGATGAGAATAATGCCAACCACGGAAAATTTATCGTTAAATATTCGGAGCCTCATTAGTGATAACAAGCAGAAGAATCTGAAGTGGAAGTACCAAGACTGTTGGGAAGCCACATGGGTTCCGGACCAAGAGAAGCCTGTATGGTGTCATGTGAGTTCTGTGTTGTTTGCGACTTGGTCCAGCAAAGTAAACCAACTTACGAGATCCATTCCGCATAAAATGAAGGAAGTAGCGCTTGTGAACTTAGAGAAAGCGAGTGCCGCTGATCCTTGAAGGCAGACCAGTGTATCAAGTTTCTCACGCTTATTTTGTAATATCTTTGTGAGAAGATGAACTGTAGGTAGTCTTCCAATCTGTGAGTTAGGTCTACGGTGATTAGTACCAATACCTACAATTTTCTTGTGTAGAACATTAATCTCAATGAGTCCTACCGTGTTCACGGATGTGCACTGGAGATCTCCGGCTGTGGAGTCGATTAAGGTTTGGCCCCGATTTCAACATTCGACCCATTAACTGTCTCAAGTCATCTTCAAGTTAACTGGATCCGAGTTCGTCTGTGGGAAACCGTTCCCACATGGTGCCAAAAGATAACCTTAAAAATACGGCAAAATAAAAAAAATTAGTTAAGTAATTACGGTAGTTCGGGCTAGAATGTATCCTATAGTCTTCATGTAAGAATACAGACGGATGGACCCGACTGCAAACCCTAAACGAGCCTAAAACTGCAAAATGCATAGCCGGAGTAGTTATCGGAATTTCGGATAGGCTGTCATCCGAAACTGTCACCATCAGTTGTCATCATGAGTCCTACTAACAACCAGACTACAAAAGGACGGGGTACAAGAGGAAACTCATTATTTTCACTTCTTCTTCGCGTGTTGAGGTTCCGCTCCAGCACTCTCTTTCTTTCTCTCTCTCTCTCTCTCCCTCACTTTTACGGTTTTCGAATTGCTTGCCATTAGGGTTTGGAGCTTAAATGGTTAGAACGGACGTGCGTCCGTTAGGGAGAGTTTTTCTGAGGTTGGTGCGTGCAGGGACAACGTTGAGAGAGTGAGGAAATAGACAGGACTCATGAAGACGGTCCCTATGGCGAAGAAGAAGAGACCGGATAGAGATGGCCGCAGACAGAGAGACGAAGAGCCGGCCGCTACGCCCCCTCCTTTGACTCGAGTTACTTCGAACATCCTGAGGACCTGGACGAGTACAATATGCTGAAGGAGAGCCTGAAGATGATGGGGTGAGACAGCTTGCTCGAGGTAGCCTGGGGCATCCGGGTAGAGATTTACGTTAAGGAGCTTGAGGGCACTCCGGACCCGAAGTACGAAGGTTGTTGCGAGCCCATCCGGAGCTCAGGAGAGCTCCGAAATTGTCCGAAGTGTATGACTTCCGAGCCGGCCACACGAAGGTGGTGGAACGGCGGGACAAATTCCTGGCAGGGGAATTCGACGGACAAGCCGATCCGAAGGAAGGCTACAACATGCAAGACCTTCTACACCAGGATGCCCAGCTTGTGCTAGGGTTTTTAAACCCTATCTTCCATCTGGAAAAGCTGAAACGGGTGATGGCGAAGTGGGCATGTACTTACCTTGGAGCACTCCGGAGAAAGATCGTTGTAGACAGGGGGGCGCTCATGACGGAAATGATCAACCGGCTAGTGGCCAACCTCCAGAAGGTGAGGAAATTGGCGACCCCCCTAGCTTCCTACGTGGTGCATGTCTACTGCCAGCACCAACAGCTCACTCCGGGAGAGATGAGGCTAAATGACGAAGTGCTCAACTTCCAGAAGTATGGAGGAGAAGAGTCGGAGGAAGAATCCGGAGGGAAGGAGCTCGTGCCGGAAGCGACAACCGTAGATACTCTGGAAGGCAGGAGGGCTCAGAAGAGACCGCGGGAGAAGAAGCCAGTGCCGGAGAATCCGGATATCCGCGGCTCCTCCGCATCGTCCGGAGAAGACGAGTCCGTACCCTCAGCGGAAACCAGCTGGAAGAAGAAGAAGGTTGACCGGGAGGACACCAAGGGTCAACTCAAGCAGATGGACGAGCTCACGCGCGAGATGGGTTGGAGAGTTGGCCTCCTCAAGGAGACCAACTACATCATCACCTTCAACGTGGAACAGATCTTCAGGAGTCTAGAAGTCGACCGGCTGGAGGACGCCATCAACAGGGTGGAGGAACTCCAGAGTAGGGAGACCGACACGATGGCGCTGCATCTCTAAATCTCCACCATGTACAAGGCCAACACAAAGATGGAGAGGAAGGTAAAGCATTACCTTCAGGAGGCAGCTCTAGCAATGACGGCCTCAAAACAGGCGGAGGCAAAGGCTTATGCCTCCGCAGCTGCTCTGACGGAGGTCCGGAAGGCCCTAGAGGTGCCGATCGACGTGGTCAATCGAAGCCAACTCATCACCGAACTGGTGGAGAAGGAGAAGAAGGTGACCAAGACCAACATCATCTAGTTTCTCTTAGATCAGGCGGAGAAGATGGGTCGGACCTGGGAGCAGATGAAGCTACTGGTCGACTACATCACCCAGGTGCTTCCAGAAGCCTCAGCAGCACCACTACCGGAAGGCGCCACGACCCCGGAACAGACCACAACCCCTCCGGAACCACCACAGCCCAAGACAACTCCAGCTCTAGGTACCTTAGCGAATCCGGAGTCCCTCGACACTCCGTCACCTCGGACACTGGCGGAGGGTATCGTACCTCTCAACTCGAGTACGAATACTGAAGAAGCTACCGGACTTGTTGTCGCCACCCAACATACGTCTGCCAGATCCTCCGACAAAAGACCACTTCCCGGCACCACCGAAGTCCGTATCCCGGAGGATGGTCCCAGGGCCAAGCATGGTTGTTCAGGCATCCGTCCGTCCGGTACTATCAGTCCGTCCGGCTGTCCCTCCGATAGAGGTTGTTGTCCGTCCAATAGAGAATATTTCAAAATATTTTGGAATATTCGAGAATATTTGAGTATATTCCTATAGATTTGAGGCATATTCTATGGAATATTCTAGGCATCTGTCCGGTAAAGGTGTTGTCTGTCCTGTTGGTTTTCCGACCGTCCGCTATCTTTGGGCCCCTGTCCATCTATATAGACAACCCTGGGGCCAAGGAGTCCATCCGGAACCTGCTCGGACCTGGTCTAGGAGACCGGGGCAGCTTCCGAGACGGGACCACCAACACCTCCTGTTCCAAAAGGTTCACCAGAGCAGCCACCTCCACCGCCGGACTCTAGGACTCCGAAGGCTAGGGTTTCTCCAGCAATCGGACCATCGACCCGGAAGACGAACCTTTCACCGGCAACATCGAAGAAAGCGAAGGGTAAGCAGCGGACTCCGGTGGAGATCTCTCCATCTCGTAGGAGTGGGAGAAATCGGGGACCCGGTGCTCCGACTTAGGTTAGCTTGGTTTGTTATTTTTAAGCTTAGATTCCGGATCAACAATACTTAACGATGAGGCACCAAGTGCACCCGGCTGCTGACGGTATCGATTGCCAGTTTTGTAGTTAGAATAGGAATTCCGGAGCCGGAACTGTTCCGAGATTATAGGATCTGAGATCCGATCTGGGACCTTTCCGGATTTCTCAGATCTTTTAGATAAGATCTAGCGGAATTCCAGTAGATGTAGCTGGGAGGAAGGATAATTTTAGCAAGGACTTAGTTAGTACTATGTAGTGAGGTTTTGTGAAAAAACCTTCATCTTGTCTTTTTCACTTGGAAATAGGGTTGTCTACATAGACGGACAGGGGCCCAAAGACAGCAGACGGATGGACAATCGAACGGACGGACAATCACACGGACGGATAGGACGGACGGATAGGACGGATAGGACGGACGGACGGATAGGACGGACAACACTTTTTGGCGGACACTTGCATGTAAAAAAATTACAAACCCTAAATCGAACTTCTAATTTTATCCCTAGTAAAACATGTGTGCACGACACGTTAGACGGCTTTCCACATCACATCAAGGGGCGGGCGCATGCCTTCAGACCGCGCTGGCAGCATTTGGGGTCGGGCGCGTACCAATCTGGACCGGACGCGTTCATGTAGGCCCAGGCGCGTACATATAGGGCCGGGCGCGTACCCCTGAGGGCCGGGCGCGTGCATATTAGGGTCGGGCGCGTACGCGTCAAGGCCGGACGCGTACCATTAAGGGTCGGACGTGTACCGTTAGAGGCCGGGCCCGTACCATTGTGGATCGCGCGCGCACCTGTCTATCGGGCGCGCGCGGTTTAGGGCCAGGCGCGCAACCTTACGGGCCTGGCATGTACCACTGTGGATCGCGCGCGCACCGGCCTATCCGGCGCGTGCAGTTAGGGGTTGGGCACTCGCACTCAAACACTGCGTTTGCCTCTCAAAAGGGCTGAGGTTTAAAGAATTTGAAAGAATACAATTGTACAAGGGTGCTCTAACATTAAAAATATTTATTTCAATGTGGTGCCTTCATGAATGGGCACTGTCAACTCCAAGTACATATTTTAAGCCAAGGTACTATTGTACCATGCAATCACCACACCACTAAAGACACTTTTAACTTGTAGTACCTTGTGTTCGTCATCTTTTAATCATCTGAGCTTGAGGATTCTTCATTGTATTTCCGCTTCTGTTTTGATCGGCGAACATTTTGGAGAAGCGAGAGCCCGCAAAGCACCACCATATTGTTGCCAGGTACCTCATCGCAATCCTCATCGTCTCTATCGTTGCCCGAAGATGAGAAGTTCTCCGCTGAATTTTCCAAGACTAGAGCCACGTACTCCTCAATCTCCGAGGCCAAGTTTCGTAATTGTAGCTCTGCTCCAGTACTTGATGCGGCGTTCACAAGTCGTTATACTTGGATATTCTTCCTTTTGTCTGTTACTCCATCCATGTTTTTAGAGCGGTTGCCTTTGGCTCCAATGACTCTCTCCGAGGTTCCGCTTCGCCAATGTCCCGTGAAGAAAGGGAGAGTACCATTGTTCTCGCCCCTCTATTTCTCTAAATGGCTGCTCATAGTAGAGGACCCAACCCTCGCGGAGGGAAGTTGTGGGGTTAGTATCGCGCGCTCCACACCACCATCTGGGCCAAGTGCGCTACGGTAGACGGGTGGCCGAACTATGGTTGAAGAGGTCTAATTCTTTACACGTAAAATAGTTTTTCCAATTGATGCGGTACTTTGAGCACGTGGCCGCGGAAACAAATCTTGGAGTGGCATGTCTTCCTCTGAGTCCGGTTCCATTGCTTGAGGCAAAATCGGAGAGCTTCTCACAACTACAATGGACCCCGTGGTGGCCATTGGCTCATGGGATTCATTATTGTTTCCACCACTGCTCACTTCGTTTCCATCCTGAGGAAATGCATTGTGCGCTACAATGACAATGCCATGACCGTGGAGATCAGGGCCATCGCCACTAGCAGGGCCTGAGGCGCTAGAGCCGTTTGAGTTGGGAGACTGATTCTCTGAGATGTTGTCATCTCCATCAAGATTGCCCCCCAATGCCGACCCATCTTCCTCTGCCCTAGCTTCTTGGACACGATCTTCACCCGATAATTCTACTACAGTATGGATTGCTTCTACATCGACATCATCAAACACAAAAGGATCCACTTGGTTGCCGTGGACGTTGTGAAAATGGTCATGTAGTGCATCTCCACCGTGCTCATTGTTTGCAGAGTTGTCCCTAGGTGGGCTATGATCAAACACGGGGTTGTTGTCACCGGCAAGGTCTTCCCAATCGCCGCCCATCCAGTTGTAATCCCCATCATCCAACTCCAAGCCCTCGTCCTCTGTGTTTGAAAGAAGTCCCCCATCTGGATCATACTCCTTCGAATGCACATTCTCCTCTTACCATCGAATCGGGTCTGGTCGAGCACGTTCTCGGAGCAATCGACTATTTGTGTAGATGCAAACCAAATCTTCCGCTTTCTGCACTTCCAAGCGATTTTGGCTCTTACTATGCATGAACGAATACATGTTCCAATTACGCTCACATGACGAGGCCGAGCAAGTTTGTGCTAGTATACGCTTCACAATGATAGGCAATGATTGCCCGCCCATGCGGTTCCACCATTGGTGAGGCAACAAGTTGTTGTTTTCAATTTCCCCAGCTTCCAATGGTGAATATGGGCCTCGCAATTCTTCATACTCCGTGATTTTGAGCACTACTACCGAAAAAGACACTTCGAGTGCACCACAGAGCGTCATAACAACCTTGTTTAGGGCCCTTTTGGCCTCACCGGTGTTTTGAATTTGCAAGTTATTGGCTAGATAAGGATTCAGTAAAGCCCCTGCATAATAAAGATCTGTTGTCATCATCTCCCAACGGGCAAGGAATGATCCTTTGAGGCGAGTTGCAATTCCGTCTGGCATGTTGAACGGCGCATTGCGCAGCTTAAACACGTGCTTCTTTAGCTTCTTCATGGTCACCCACGCAATTCCCATTGCCAAAGTGTCACCATCAAAAGTACGCAATGCCTTTAGTACTGGTGCCACTACAAATTCAAAGCTAGTGCACCGATGTTAGAAAGTTTCGTCTAGAACGGTGGCTTGCACCTGCGATGCCTTCGCATGGGCACGGTGCCCGTTTTGCCTATCGAAAAGAGAGGATACATAGGATATCCATGCTGGGTCTATCACAACCATCTCCAAGGCATTCTTCACTTCCAATAGACGATGGATCATTATGTAATTGCATGCAAACCTTGTTGCTGCTGGCCACAACAAATACAATTTTGGCAAAAATTGACTAAAAAGGGCCATGGGCACATGGTGGTTCCGGATATACAATGCAATCTATTTCGCCTTCTGGATGAGGTCTGCAAATATGTCTTCCTTCCCCCTGTCCTCAAGGAGGACGTCCAAAATATGTGCACAACACCCTTGAGTATATATGTGCGGGTACTCAAGGTTGACCTTCTTCATTGCCTCCAACATATTTGAAGCATTATCGGTGCACACTTGGACCACATTCAATGGTCCAACCTTACGGATAAAACTTTTCAATTGGTCCCCTATATATGCGGTAGATTTCTTCATACCCGTGGTGTCTATAGATCCCAAGAAGATATCACCCATTGGACATACGAGCATGATATTCATGAGTGGGCAACGTGTAACATTGTCCCACCCGTCCGAGCATATTGTTGCCCCATACTAGGCAATATCTACGCTGGTCTTCTTGTCCACAAGGTCTTTCACTTTTTTTTTAGAGGCTCAATGTATGTCGTCCTCATGGCATTGTACGATGGCGGTGTATAATCGAAACCCGCCTTTGACGTTGCGAGGGTGGCCTTGATGAAGGCCGGATGTCTAACCACGTTGAATGCAACGTTTGCTTCATAAAAAAACTGTGCCCATAATTTGTCCAACTCTTTTCGTTTTTCTATTTGGTAAGCGTCTGGAAAGCTCCGTTGACGTACAAATCTTGGTGTTGATGATGCTCTTGGTTTAGAAGATTTGTGGATAGCGTGTTCTCCTCATTTTGAGTTTCCAAGAAACTACCTTGTTGGATGGATTGGCTAGAACAAGGTTCAGTGGAACATGTTGCTAGTGCGCTAGGAAGGCCAATGATCTCTGCCTCGGTCATCGTAATAGGAATAATATTCCCGCATCTTTTAAAACGGGCCTTAACAGCTGCTGGGGCCTTAGTGCACGAAGTCTTCGTCCATTGTGGATACCCATAGTGTGACTGAGGTGAGTCAAGCACATCGCATATGGTTCTTATATAGTGCTTGAGTAGGAGCATCTAGGGCCGGGCGCGCACGAGGGGGACCGCGCGCATACTCTATGTGGTCGGGGGCGCACGCTATGGGGCCAGGCGCGTACTCTTTGTGGCCGGGCGCGCACAATGTTGGGGTGTGCGCGTACGCTCTAGGGTCGGGCGCGCACAATGTTGGGGTGTGGGCATACTTTATGTGGCTAGTTTTGCATGCTTAGGGGCCGGGTACATTCAATGTGTGGTTGGGCACGCAGATTTGGGGCCGGGCGCGCGCATTGTGCAATCGGGTGCGCACTCTAAGGGTCGGGCTGGCGGTTTAGATTCTTCCATGATACTTCAAGGTTTGCACTAATTCAACGGTATATTGAAACATTGCAACACTTAACATTTTGATATGTTAAACATCTTATAAAAATCCACTAAATATTCATGATGCCCCTCAATTTACAAGGTTTTATTAAATATACAAAATATTGCTCAATATTAAATTTGATCCGAAGGTTCAACTTCCATGGTTTTCCTGAGACCTTCTCCTGGAAACTTCTGCACAAACGGTATTGTTAATCCAATGATTTGGCGCCATCTTGGAGTGTCTTTGGATTTCCATTGTCCTCCAATCAACTGGTACGCCAAGTACCACCTCCGCATAAACCATCCATAAAACTGAAATATTTACCGAGTTGTTGCGCACTTTCGCCTCGTTATAAATGTGCTGGTACGCTTGGATGCAACGCTCCTTGAAGAACTCATTGGTGCAGTACCCTAAGTTGGCCCTATTTGTACGTCGCATTAAAGAATATCGCGAGTATGGCCAAAGGTGCTTCAAATGACACCATCCAATGTATTTTGCACATTGTGCAAATGTCCATGGAATTGGAACTGCCTCCCAACCCGAAAATGCCTTCATCTTCTCATCCATCAACACGTGAAGGCGCTTCTTCTGCTTTGAGCGTGCGTTACGAATATCACGTTGTTGTTTTCCGTGGGGACTACTAGTGGTAGATGGTTGTCCAGAATCCATGGTGACGAGGTGGAGGAATACGAAGGTGGCGAAATACAAAGGTGTCAATAGACACCGTAGAAAACTTCCCAAAAGTGCCAAGCAAGCAGTCGCCACGTGGCAGTTGCAGGCCAAAGCGCCTAGGAAGTGGGGTCCGTAACTTTGAAATCTAATATTTATAGTAAATTAGTGACCTATGGCGGGCGCATACGACCAAGATGCGCGCGTACGCGAGAGGGCTGCGCGCGTAAGCAAGAGAGGTGTGCCTTGAACTTGTGCCTTGAACTTGACATACAATACTTATACTTACTTATAACCTAGTGCCTTGAATTTATACTTACTTATACAATACTTATACTTATATATACACTAAATACTTATACTTATACAATACTTATACTTACTTAGGCACACAATACTTATCCTTACTTAATGATTTTTTGGGGAGAGTTACTACCTTCAATTAGCATGGGAAATGATTTGTATGGCAAACTTATACTCATATTAAGATATAATATGGATAATTTGTATGGTAGAATGCCATCTCTTATCATTTGGAAGGCCGTTGCAATTAGTTACAGATAATTCAACCAAGAATAATAATGTTGCATTAATATTGGGGATTTTGTTACATCTGAAATCATTTATTATGCAAGAAAGTAACATGATTTTTATTGTTTAGTCTTATGATTTACATGTTTGAGACAAAAATTTAAGTTTTATTCTTCAACACATGATATAAATTCCACTACAAAAAAAATCTCGATGATACTATAGACTATTGTAGTCGGATATCAAATATTAGACAAAAGTGAATTTAATTTATTGACTGGGGTGCATGAAGTTATACAATCATGGAAAATCATAACACATTCATCAAATATATAATTTAAAAGTATACAAGACTATACGGAACATTCACTTTATTACATTGTACATATTAAAAAACATGCTGAACCATACAAACTTGATTAACGTCAGAGATAAACAATATTGTTTCGAACTAAAGCCATTTACAAATGAAGTGCAATTTACAAAATTCACAAGGTCTATGATTTCAAAATGTTACAAAATTGCCCGTTTATCATTCATGGCACTACTTCAATTGCTATCAAATTCTACGACTTTAAAGTAAACACCAACTTCGCGTATTCCTGGATTTGATTGTCCTTTTCTTGGAGTACTGCGTGTAATTTTTGAAGTTCTTCTTTGTTGCGGTTGGCTTCTTCTACCAGATTCTTGTTTTCCTGTAAACTCTGCTGATATTTAGCAAGAAGTTGAAGATGAGCCTCTCGGCCAATTGGAACATCATCAGAAGACTCTAGGTTTTCATTGATGTTCTCATATGCAACTGCGTCCATCTCAGTTGGATCTTCTTCCTTGCCGAAATCTTCTCCGATTGTCGGTGTTTCTTGGAGGGCAGAATCTAGCCAATGACATTTAATAAAGCCTTCAATCTCCTTGCGAAAAGTTGAGTCACACCCAGTATCCGAGTCGTCAGTGGAAGTGTCAGACCATATGACTTCCTCGTTTAGAACTTCAACCTCTTTGGCCTTTTTTCCTAGAGCTTCGCTTGGAAACTTGCGCTCTATTGGTAGTGTTGCCGTGGATACTGGTGTCATCTTGGAGTTTGGCTGTATTTCCATCGTCCTCCAATCGACTACTACTCCGAGTATAATTTTTGCATACACCATACGTAAAATGGATAGATTCACCTCGTTCCGGTGAACCTTTGCCCGTGTTGTAGATGAGTTGGTACGCTTGGATGCACCGTTCTTTGAATACTTCATTGGTGTAGTAATTTAAATTACCCTTGTCATATTTCCGAAGTTGCAAATACCGCGAATGCGGCCACATTCGTG